>RJWM01022965.1:0-32849 GCA_004363535.1 Dasyprocta punctata | reverse complement strand
TCCATCGTCGGAGGAGCGCGGGACCTCGTCGCCGTTGGGGATGGCTGTGGTGCTCTTCAGGGCAGCCCCGCTTCTTCTTTTGAGCGTGACTTCTCGGCTCCTACATAGAACCCTCAACCCACTGCACAGCTCCTTCACCCTGCTGGCATAGACTTTCTGGTTCCACCACTGACCTGTGGCCTTCCCAGCACAGAACCGTAAATAAACTGGCGTGAGCCCTTATTGGGGCTCTTAGGTTCCCAGTTGGTACTGTGGGAGGCATTGTCATGCATTCGGGTCTCTAGTGGGACTCTTGCATGATATTGCTGTGGGATTCAGGCCCTCGGCTATCCTGGGTCTTAGTGTTGTGGACAGATCTTCCTGCACCGTCTCGTGTTTAACTTTGGGTGATTATAAAATAGTATTACAAACTCTGTGTCCTGTATGTAGTTGTTCTCCCTGTAACCCCTGACTACAACATCCAGTGACCAAAATCTCCTATACTATATATCTTTAAGTGACTCAGTGTATCAAAAATACTTTGATTCTATGATCTTTTTGTCAGTACAGTAATTCAAAGTGAATTTAAGTTGATCTTGTATCAATTTACTAATTTTAAGTGAATTTGTGTGTTTTCAAAATAACTGACATGGCAAGATAGAAATAGAACACAAAGACAAACTTCACCCCCTCCAACTAAGTTTGTTGTAGCCTTAAAATATCAAAAACCTTGTAGCATTTTGCAAAGTGTGCTAATTATCCACAACTTTAAAAACTATAAAACATTTTGTAATTTTTTAAAAAAGATCCTTCATAAGGAGAATCTTTGAATATTGTCATAGAAAACATAAAAATTGAGAGTGTTAAAAATATACAAAGATAGACAATGTAGTAAAAAATGTTGTAGAGATACATCAAATGGTTTATTATACAATTGTAGTATATTTTACTCATTGTTGGAGACTGCTACGAAGCAGTTCTGAGCAGGATATAAAATTTACTAATTGGCATTTTATTTATCTGTGAACCTGTCCTCGGCCTAGGCCCCTTGCCTGGCGATGGGAGCTGATTCATAGTAAGGAAATTCTATGAATCACTGGTCCTAATAGAGGCCTGTAGTGGCCAATGAGGTCAGTGATACCTCAAAAGGCAAGGTAAAAAAGGCTGCAGCTGAGGACATATTGGCTCCATAATCAATTATGTTAATAGAGACTGCCCTGCAAGATTCTTACTCTGCAGGGCATCACAGTCCCATCACAAAGGCCATTTTGGAGATAACACAGTTCTCCATTCCTGGCATTCCTTCTTCCTTGGAGATGTCCTTAAAGTAACTCCCAAGTCCTGCTCAGTTCCGGCACCACCCTCAGCACCTCCCTCAGTATCCCCTCTCTTTGTCTATTTGAAAATATATACAGGTGATCCAGAGAAACTCTTGGTCTTAGCCCTCATGATAGCTGCAGAGTCAAGAACTCTTCAGGGGCTTTGAATCCTCCTGGAGCCCTAAAATCATACAACTTGTCTCATTTATTTAAACCCTCACTGTATACTAGTTCGGAAGATTGGGGATCTAGGCCGGGTCCCCGACAACTCATAGTATTATTAATGTCACATTAGAAAAATTCATATTCATAAGTAATTTGTATTGTTATTTAAATTTTTGTTTCTGGAAAAAAGAACTCATAAATAAAAAATCATAAGTAGAGAAAAAAAGAACACATATTTTCCTCAGTCATTGAAGTTACTAAAATTATGGTACCCTGTACTCAAATACTTCAGTGTGTATTCCTTATGTAAGAAGATATTCTCTTAGTTACAATCTAATGATGAAACTGGGAAATTAACACCAATGTATCACTACCACCTATTCTCTAAAATTTACTAAGTTTCCCCCATTATCCAACTAGAACCGTGAAAACAAAATAATTGAGTTCAGGATCATGCTTTATTAATTTGTTATGTGTCCTTCAATCTCCAATCTCTAACAGTTGCTCACTATTTTTTTATTACTTAGGTATTTTAAGCCTCAAATATCTTAAACTTTTGAACATTAATTGTGCAGATTATTTTTCAAGTTGTTTGCCCAATAGCTGTCATTTAATTATGTTTAAGATTTCTTTATAGTAATGTCAAAATAGCGATACTATTGTAATGGATTGTACCACATGTAGACAAGTGCTAATAATAGTATTGATTTCTTAAGTTGGTACCTGCTAACTTTCTTCACTAAAAAAGTAAATCTCCTCACTTGTAATATAATTTGAGCACTTAATTTAGTTTCTGATATAATAAAGTAATTCTGACTTATTTTTAAATTTTCTCTATCTCACCCTTGGATCAGTCATGTCATTAAAGAGACCTAATTCAGTATAGTGACAAAATATATTTAAAAATCAACATGTTTTCAATTGATGTGCTCAATAGCTTGAATATTACTCTATTGTTCTTGTGTATGGTCAGTTACCCTGTCCAGTTTTACCTAAGAATTTTAAACTAAATAATTAAAGAAAGGCAAGCAAAAGGATAAGGATCAAAAGAGGATAAAGCATCAGTTTGAGTTAATGCTCTTAAACAGATTCTTCAAAATTGTATGGTCTTCAACCTCCCCCAAATCCCTCTCTTCTATTCTGCTCTATAAAGGATTATACTTATGCTTTATTATCTATTTATCCTCAGCAACATCATTTCTAAGGGTTAGTATTACTATTTTTTTTGGTTCAATGTTTTAATCCAGGATATTTTGAGAGAAAGGGTTCATTTACTTCTTTCTGAGGACACAGAAAACTTTGTGTAACCTGTATCATGGAAATAAAGGTAAAGAAAGTAAGTTGCAAATTTGCTTGTGGTGGAGAATGATACTTCTTTCAAAATTAGAAAACACGAGTTGATTATATCATGAGTGACTCAGTGTTTACACTCTTTCTGGTGCAGGAATCTTTGCTCTCTTATTTTCTCCAATGGTTCTATGATTTTCATAATTTTTTCCTTTAGGAAAAGATTTCTGTTATATTGTGAAATTATTTCAACATATACCCTAAAAAAGATAGGATTGATCTGGCCCGACCATCTATTCTTGGGTTTTTCATTTAATTGCCTTATACCAGGCAAATGACAAACTGTTCAAGAAAAAAGTCCTTTCAAAAATGAAAGGCAGAAGGTTATTGATCAACCAGACATATAATGTATACTAGTTAAATAAGAGATTAATTAGTTACAATATATTATTTTACAGTTATTATAGCAGTTTTCAGACACAATTGTTGTTACAATATACAATCATTGAAGAAGAATTTATTTGAAAATGTATGTTTTTAGCATTACTCCAGAACCTGAAGCTATATCATCAGATAAGATATAGACCACGCATGCATAGAGCTCTAATCCAGAAAAATAATCAGTTCATATATGAATAACTACTTTGAAGTATGCTAAATACTTAAAGAAACATGTCGGAACACTGGGGAACTCAGGACTAACTCATTGTCTCAAAACAAGTGGAGCTATTAAGATCTAAGGGAACGTATGCTGACACTCCCATTTTTATCTTGTCATCATTGCTACTGAGTGGCAGGAATTTTTCTCCTATGAAATACATATTAAGCCGGCAGTGCTGGAGGGTGACATTTAAGAAGGTAGTTAAAGAGTTTGACCTATATGTGAAGATAATGAGGCAGTTCAAAATAGAAAGAACTACCAATCTTAGTGAGATTTAGAAAATATTGTAACCATGAAGCCTAAGAGCAGCCCTTCTTATAGCCATATACAGAGGACAAACTTGTATCGGTCACACTTACTCTGAAGAAAAATACTATACGTTAACGTAATTTAACTTACTGGAAGTATTTTGGAAGATATTCTTATTTTAAAGGATTTTATCAAGATATTTTAATAAACAGCTTCTCTACTTTCCTATAATTCTTATGGATTATATATATACTGGAGAAAATTACTTCTAAAGTTGGGTTCACTGGTTGGGAAAAATAAAAGGAAGTAGCTAATCATTGTCATAGCAATATTTTGAATGATAGTATCTTTTTATCCATCAGTTTGTAGAATTACTACGTTGAAATAAAAAGTCCGCATCAAATATTTTCCTACGATCTGAACTGAGTACCTAAGATAAATTGGCATTAGAAGAGTTGGAAATAAGGGTGTAACAATAAATCTTGGCTATATTTGTGTATGCTTATCTTTGAGATAAAGTAGCACATGAAGAAAAATACAAGTACCTACTTTTATAAAATTAGGCTCAAACTGCTCTAAAGCAATACATATTTGAGGTTGATTATTCAACTTTGCCAAGATTTAAAAAAGTTTTAATACATTCATTCATGTGTAAAATTAAGCAATGATCCCTGTCTTTAGAACTAGGAATACAATAAAGAACCAGATAAACATGATTAACTGTCTTTGGAGTTTAAAATCTAGCAGGTAAGAGAAAGTGGTAAACATGAACTTTAAATAAATATGAATATTTTTATTAGAAATAACTAAATGTCAAGAGTGGAAACTTGGCAAGAATATCACATCTAAGCTGGGTTTGGTGGTGCACACTTTTAATCCCAGCACTCAGGAGGCTGAGGCAGGAGGATCATTGTGAATTTGAGACCAGCCTGGGCTACAAAGTGAGTTCAAGGCCAGCCTGAACTGCATAGTGAGACCCTGTCTCAAAAAATAGGACCAGGGATTTAGTTCAGTGGCCTAAGTGCCTGCCTGGCAGGCGCAAAGTTGTGAGTTCAATCCCTGGTACCAACAAAACAAAGCAAAATAAAACAAAAAGAATACCACATCTAATTTGTGTATTTGCATGTGTGTGTGAGTATGTTTGCGGGTGTGGACTTGTTCATACAGACATACATACAGGTGTGTATGAAGATTTTTCCCAGGAAGGATGATATTTATGTAGGCATGTTATAAACAAGTAAGAAATAGAATAAATACACAGTAGCAATCTCTGGTGTTAGTAGGGGTATGAACAATAAATGTGACAATGACTTTAAAAGTAATTATTTTGTGTGGGTCCTCAGGTAAATAGCTTTCAGATTACATATAATGCAAGTGTATTTTAACTTGATATTCAGTGACTTTAATTTATTAATCCCATGTGGTTAATTTTCATCTTTACATATCATGTGTTTAGATTATGCCAACATTTCACGGTTTCCTCTTATCCATTTTAAATTTGATGCCAATCCAACAACAACGAAAAATTGTATCTGAGAGTAAATTGTGAATTCTGATTGAGTATAAAAGTAGAAATTTAATAAAATAAGAGTTTTGACTTCTGAAAAATGTGTTGGCTGAAAAATACACTTCTGCAGTTTTGATTTCTTTTGTGCAGTAGAATAAACAGAGGGCATGAATTCTAGGATGATGGATGCAATGCAGTTTCTTTCAAGGTCTGCTGTAGTGAAGAGTTCAGTAAGGGAGCAAGTCATGGTGACACTGCAGTGAATTCTGATTTCTGAAGTAAATCAAATGGCAGGAAATTTATTTCTGCCAAGTTATTAGAAGCCTATCTAGGAAAAGCTAAAGGAAAATATTAAAACTCATACCTTCAAGTAGCATTTGCTCCACAAATGTATACTGGATATTTTCTGTTGAACAAATATCATGAAAATAGAGTTCAAAAGTCTAGTAGAATTGACAGTATGAAATCAATTATTTCATCAATAAAGATCATAGTAGCTAATACCAAAAGAGTGCTTGCTGAGTACAAGACACTTTGTTAAATCCTTTGTATGTCTGTTCTGATTTAATCCTAGTAGAGGACCCTAGTGTGAAGGGACATAGTTTTAGTTGACACTGAGCTTAGACTAGTTGTAATTGTATATTACAAACTGTAGGGTAAACACCAAAACATATAAGATGTATAATTGTTATGATAATGTAGAAGATAAAATGGAATCACGGAAAATGCTTAATTAAAACCAAAAGGGGCAGAGAAGACCTCAGAGGGAAAAAAAAAAAGAAATAAGAAGTAAGTTCAATCAGTAGAAGTTACAATAATAAGTATATTAAATGTGAATAGTCTTCCATTTAATTCTTGGAACTCTACTTCCAAAATGGAAAGAATGTCTTGAAAATCATTATGTATTTTCAGTGTAAATATGGTTAATTATTTCAAATAAATGAGCAGATTGCTAAGAGAAGAAGGCAGGACCTGTAATTGCTAAAGTTGGAGAAACGAACATGAAAGTTGTCATGGGCAATATGAAGACTGGGCCAGAGATTTGGGAAGAAAATGTCTAGACCGATAGCCTACAGAGAAGATCCCTGGCTATCAGCATTGATTCTTGTCTTTGTCTACCCAATGCACACCTCATTTCAGCAGTTCCAGCTAACTTTGTCCCCTACGCCATCCCGCAAAAAAAAAAAAAAAAAAAAAAAAAAAAAAAAAAAAAAACAAGAAAAAAAGAAAAATACCTGGGCTTATATATCTTCCCTTCACTGCCCTTGTCTTACTGGAAACCACTTTTGAGATTACTTCAATGGCCCTACTAGGTCATAATCATGTTTTCTCCCTTTCTTTTCAACCCATTCACTATTCAGCGCCAAAGTCAAGATTAGGAAAGTTGCCAGTTAAAATCTTCTTCCAGTTGGAACATTTTCAATTTTTGCCATCGAAAAGGAATAAAATCAGTAATAATTGCTTTCGCTTACCAAATTTTAAGTTATTGAAGTACTTTATTTAACTTTGTGTCCTCTTCAGTCACTCTGAATATTGTTCAGTCTAGGATTAACCTTCTCTTTAGTCAGCATCTTTCTCACACTTGATTCATTTCAAAGCAAATCCTAATATGTGTAATTGTATGTTTAATTACCCATTCACTTTATTATCTCTCTCTGTATTAGTCAGTAAACTTCAAAAAGCCATAGATTATATTTGTAGCCAAAACAATGGTCAATTATTATTTATGGTATTATTTATGATATCAGTGAGCATTGAGAGTAGGAAAAGGGAGAATTTAAATTTGACAAGACTGTTAACTGATGTAATTCTGAAAACATGAAAGGTCTTTCAGAGCTTTTGATAACTGGGCAAACAAAAGCTAGTCTAAGTAGGAAATAAAGCTAGTTTAAGTAGAAAATAAAGTAATTGTTTATCATTCCAAATTAGTAACATACTTAGTAAATAAGTTTTAGTTTATGTTTTACTAATATACTATTATAGAATATGATTTATTGTCATATACATAGAAGTCAGTCTTCTTAGTATGTACTGTTGAGACAATTCATTCTTATAACACCTAGTCATTCATATTATTTTCCCACACACATAATGAGGAATCTGAAGGCTACAGGGTATCGGTAACTTGCTGAAGTACACACACAAAATACACAGTGATTAGATGATTAGATAAGGACAATTAAGCATATCCTTTACCTCCATTATTTATCATTTTTTGTCTGGGGATACTCAAAGTCCTCTCTACCAGCTACCCTAAATTTACCACATTATAATAATATATAATATATAAAAGTGCTTTAAAACATTATAAGTCATTTCTTGCATCCACACTCCTTTAAATATTAATCACCTTCTACCCACTTTCTCTTCCTTCCTACCTTTTCTGTCTAAGGTAATCACTATGCTGTGCTTCTATGACTTTAATTATCAAATCTTAAACTCAGGACTCCTCCTCACCTTCATAATCTGTGTTTCTGTGCATAGGCTGGCCATAGGATAGATTTTCACCAATTCAGCTATTTTGTTACACAGGTAAAAATTACTTATATATGTATATTATATGTCAAAAGCCAACACTCTAATTGAATGTTCACTTTAATTTTTTGATTGAGTTTTGTGTAGAAATTTGAAGACATTTTTCATGTTTTTTCAAAACCAAAGTACCTAACTGATTTAATCAGTCAATTCCCAGTAAGAAAGAAAATCAATCGTTCTGGTGAAACAGTTACTCCTTTGGAATTTCATTTGTACAAGTGCCTGTGTTGCAGCTGATACATTGTGTCAACTTGAGAAGTTTAGAAGTTTAACTAAGAGACTCAGCAGGGAGCCAGAATCCTTACTTTGTAAGTATCTTCCTCCTGTGCAAGAGGTGGGCACAGAAATTTTGTGAGTACTATATTTGCCCTGGGGTTGAGGGGGTGGCCTGCATACAGTATAAGGGAGAAAAAGGGGGCTTATTCTCCTCCCTTTTTTGCTCCGGCTGCTTTTGCTGGCTGCTGCCTTGAAGTGTTACCCCAGTGCCATGCCACTCTGCCTTGGGGCCAGCTAACTATGGACTGAAACCTCCACAAACAGTGAGCTAAATAAACCTTTCCTTCCTTCATTTTGGGTGTTGGGTATTTTGTCCCAGCAACAAGAAAAAATTAGCCAAGACTGTGTGTGTGTGTGTGTGTGTGTGTCCGTGTGTATATGTGTTCATTCCATGGTCCTAGATGTTGGGTATATATTTTTTGCTTTCACTTCTCCAGTTCTCAGCTCTTCTTTATATAGGTAGTCATTTCAGCATTTGCCTGATATGTTCACCACCACTATTTACTTGGACTGTCTACACCATCATCAGTCCCTTAGGGACTGGGGATATGTTTCTTTGCATCTCATATCTCACTGGGGGATGTTGTACTTGGTTGTCTGGCTAGGAGCCTGCTTTCTGTTACAATAATAAAACCTACATTAAGACACCCATTGCACAAAAATGGCCTTTGTATCTTTGCATACTGTAACACCATCTCTAGGACATTCAGCTGTTCTGTTATCCACTTATGTGAAGTGACTTTAAGTATTTCTGGGGATGGTAAGGCCAATGTTAAAGAACTATGGACACTGATCAGTTTGGCTTTCCTTGAAACCGTGGCTATCTTTTCTCTCTCTCTCATTTTTTTTTTCCAGCACTGGGGATCAAACTCACAGCCTCATGCCTGCCAGACAGACGCTTAAGCCACTGAGCCAAACTCCCAGCCCTTGCCTTTTCTCATGTCTCCTCCTCATTCACTTCAGCAATCATCCGCACACACTGTAATTCCTACCCCAAAGAGAACTGTTTTATCTCAGTCCTTAATAAAAGTTTAATAGCAGATAGAGCACTTTGGTTAGTGAGATTTTATTTCACCTAATATAGAAGCATATTATGCACTTGAGTAATCTATGGGCTGTTGTAAATAAAATAAACAGCATACATTTACAGAACAAAGCAAACTGCATTTTATGGTGCTATCCTTGAAAGTTTCACACTCAGATCAGTAATAGCTCTCCTCTCATTAGTGTGCATTAGTAAGATACTCCTCTAATTAGCTATAAACTTACTGCTGAATAGCAGTCATTTCAAGTATTGTTTGTTATTAAGACAAATACCTGGAAATTGCACAATTAGTACAAAAATCAATCCACTTTTAAGCCCAGCATTCAAAGGAAATTTAACAGCCCCACTCCCACAGCATGCTTTTTAACACATTTTTCTTTGTATTCATGGACCTCTGACAAGCCAGGATCTACCAGATTATACATGGCTAGTCTCATTATCCATACTTTGATTCTGTTTTAGCTAATCAGTGAATATTTTGCCAGACATTGAAGCCAGAGTTGATGAAGATATTTTTTAGGCTGTCCAGATCTTCACCACACTGTTGGAGTAGGTTGAGAAAAGCAGGCAGATATGTATCTATCAATGTATTATATCATGGTAAAGTCAACCAAATGGGTATTTAGGGTACTCTGAGAACATTGGTTGATTTACCTGAAAAAGACAGGGCAAAAGTAAGTGGACTTTTAAGTTTATTTGAATTTAATGCAATGAATAGTACCTACGTATTTAAAAGGTGGCATAGCATAGTCTAAATGTAATAGAGTAAACTCTCAGATGTGGTTTTGCCTCAATTATTAAGTAGCTGTGTAGCCATTTCTTCCATTGAGTAGCTGGGTGACCATGTGCCTTGGTCTTATAATTGTTAACCTGTGATATTGTGATAATTAAATCGTATGTGTAAAATTTAAGAATGCAGTACATGATAAGAATAGGTTTCCACGTACTTATGATTCTTTTCTTTACCTTTTTTTCCCTCTGCTTTTCTACTTCCTCCATTCACACCTAGAAGACCTGACTCTAGATTTCCAGGTCATTCCACTCCCTTTTAATCTCATGACTTAGTGTGCTTCTTTCAGGTTCAAGTCATTTCCGTGGCAAGAATACTTTCTTTTTTCTATACTTCACTTGGCAAATAAGAATTCTGTCCTTCGTTTATGGAGAACCATAAATGCTGCTTCTTCTACCTAGTATATTATGATCTCTCCAACTGCAATATATTATTTCTGAATTTTCAAAGCATTTTGCATCTTTTTCTCAGGTCCTGTTACATTATAGTTGCCTATTTTTCAGTAAATGCTTACCTTTGTAGCCAAGAAAACAATGAAAATGCATCTTTAGCGAAGCAGAGCTTTCTCGGCAAGGAGTGATTTTCTTCCCAAGGAGACAGTGTGCAATTGCTGGAGATAATTTTTTCACAGAAATAGCGGGAGCTGTGCTGTTGCATCTTGTGAGTAAAGGTCAGGAGTGCTGCTAAACTTCCTACAATGCACAGGACATTATTCCTTAACCAAGGCTTATCTAGCCCCAAATGTCAATAGTGCTGAAGTTGAGAAAACTTGTCATAAACAAATAAGATACTTACCCTGTAAGAGAAATAGGCTTACCAAACCATGGTATATGAATTAATGTAATGGATTATTGAGCAAGACTTAAAGCTTACATTGCAAAATATTTAATGAGGTGCAATCTCATGACTGTTTTCATACCCTAAGTGTTTTGTATTCTCCACATAAGAGTTCTTCATTTTAATATGTGTTAGTATCTATCATATTGTATGTTCTTATGTTTCTAACAAAGAGGAGGTTTTATTGACAGCGAAGTCAGTGTTTATTTCAACTTCTTTTAGCATTTCTTACACAGTGCAAGGAAGAGATTCTAGTTTTTATGGTTAATTATTCAGAATTCCCAAACCTAAATATTCTCAGTTGTATAATGCCTGAGCTCCAATTCTAATGATGGTTTTTGTATTATGTCAAATAGGTCTATTTATTCTATTGCATGCTATTCTACCCATATGTCTTAGTTACTTTTCACTCGTTGCCAAGATAGAATACCTGACACCCAAAATTAGGGAAGGAATGGTTTATTTTTTACAGTTTGTTGGGAGTTTCAGTCCACACTTAGTTGGCTCCAGGGCAGCATGGTGTCACAGGGCTGCCATTCATGGTGGCTGCCAAACAGCAAGGCACACTGGTGAGACAGAGCGAGTGAGAGAGAGAGAGAAGCGAGAAAGAGGAAGACCCGCCTCCTTTACACTGTATGTCGGCTCCACCTCTGGGCAAGTGCAGCACTCACATCACAAATCCCAGTGCTGCACAACAAACCAATCACAAACACCAGACTCAGCCCCATCCAAAGTATATGAGGACTTGGGGGAACATAGTATCAACCAATACACCATCCCTAAAATCCTAAAGTAGATTCCAGGCCAACAAGGAAAGTTCTTGTACTGAGAGAAGCTTCTTGGATCTATGAAACTCATAACCATAGCAGTGTCTTCACTTCCCAGCTCATTTCTACCTGTGCATCTATTTTATTCTTTCAAATTTCCTTATATAATAAGGATATTAATTTTGTCAGCACTGGAGTCAGATTTTATGATGAAGGAAGGAGATTCTTTCATGACTACTTAATATTATATCAGAAAACAACAGAGAAAGCTCCACTTTGCTATGTCAGAACATATTTAGTAAAGCTTTTGGAAATATAAAGTAAGATTTATCCAGAGTGGAAAGAAGAAGTACTGCTAGGTTGTTAGAGACAATAATTATCAACAAATTTTAAAAGCAGTATTTCGCTTAGCCTAACAATGACTCTGCATGCTAGAGTTCAATGCCCATGTAATAGATACTCTTTCATTCTTTCAAAGATATTTTATTAATAGCTATTTTTGACTAACATGCATTAATTATACATATGTATGTGCAGTTCAATGTGATATTTCAATACATTCTTACATCATACACTGATACATTCAGGGCCATTAGCATTTGCCCTTGCCTATCATTTCTTTATGTCAGAGAAACTGAGTTCTTCAAGTTACTCATAAGATGCATAATTCATTATTTGGAACTATAGTTATCCATCTGTGCTTCAGAATACCAGAGCTAATGTCTTCAGTCTGTGTTTTGTTACCTGTTTTCCAGCCTCCCTTTATCTAACCTCCCTTCCTCTTCCTAATCTCTGATAATACTGTTTTACATTCTGGTTGACTACTTTTATCTTCAACATATGAGAAAAAAGTAGGACTTGTTTTTCTGTGTCTGGCTTAATTCACTCAATATATTGCCCTCCATTTAAGTTTATTTTGCTGCAAATGATGAGGTTTTATTCTTTATAGGTAGATGATTATATACTGTGATTTTACACTGCATTATCTTTATCCATTCATCTCTTGATGGACATCAAGGTTGATTCCACATCTTAACTATTGAAAATATTGCCATACTAGCAGATTGTTTGTTTTGTCTACTGATTTTATTTCCTTTGCAGATATACTCTGAGACAATGGTTGGATCATAAGGTAAAACTAATTTTACTTTTTTTTGAGCAATCTCAATATTGTCCCCCACAGTGGCTGTAGTGGTTTATATCCCCACTAAGAGTGTAAAAGGGTTCTTTTTTTCTCCACTTCCTTGCCATTATGTGTCATCATAGCTATTATTATGATTGTTATTATTATTAGATAATTGCCTTCTTTGTTGTACTTGATAGTATTTCATTGTAGGTTTGATTTTATTTCTCTGATGACTAGCGTTTATTTTTTCATATATTTGATGGCCAAGATACTTCTTTTGAGAAGTGCGTATTCAGACCACTTGCCACTTTTAAACTGGATTATTTCTTTTGTTGTTGTGGAGTTCCTTACACATTTCTCAGACACACAATGGTTAAATTTTTTTCCCACTCTGTAGCTTGTGATTTCACTCTTTCGATTCTTTTTTTTTCTTATGTGCTCATTTTTGAATTGATGCAATGTCATTTGTCTCTGGTTACTTTTATTTCTTGTGATTTCCTGATAATATCCAAAAAATCACATTCTGTATTATACTGAATTGATTTTTATAGCTGGTAAAATATAGGGGCAAATCTCTGTCACTTTTTTAGATTTATAGGGCTTTTTGATAGTTACTGTGAGTGAGATTATTTCTGTGATTTTTTTTCTTAGCAGTTTATTTTTGGTATATTAAAATGCTACTGACTTCTGTGTGTTGATTTTGTGTCCTACAACTTTACCAAACGTCTGAGTTCTAATCACTATATTTTCTGCATATTTGGATACAGAAATAATTTGATTTGTTTGTTTCCTATTTTAATGACATTTTTTTCCTTTCGCTTGCCTAATTCCTCTGAATAAATCTTCCAGCACTATACTGAATAAGAGCAGTGAAATAGGACATCTTTTTTTTTTATTTTAAGTTTTAGAAGGAACTTTTTCAGTATTTTGCCATTAGGCATGATTTTGGTTGAAGGTTTGTTATTTGTAGCTTTTATTGTGTTGCGGTATGATCCTTATTTATTTTATTTGTTTAGAACTTCTATCATGTAGGGATTGAATTTTATTGAATGCTCTTTCTGTGTCTATTTAAATGATTATATGACTTCAGTGTTTCATTTTGCAGATGAGCTGTATTAAAGTGTGTTGACTGTATGTGTTGCACCATCCTTGCATTCCTGAGGTAAATCTAACTTGATCATGCAGATGCTTTCTGATATGCTGTTGGATTCAATTCAATAGTACTTTGCTGAAAATTTTTTCAATTATATTTGTTAAGAATATTATTGTTAAAAAAGAATATTATTCCATAGTTTTCTTTTTGTTGTGTCTTTGTCCAGTTTTGGGATCAATGCAATACTAACTTCATAAAATGAGTTTTGGAAGGGTTCCCTTCCTTTCAATTCTTTAGAACAGTTTGTAAAGAATTGGAATTTATTTTTCTTTTTCCATAAAGGTCTGGTAAAACTCAGTAATGAATCTACCTGTTCTTGGTCTTTTATTTGTCAGAAGACTTTTTACTACTAATTCAGTCTCACAACTTGTTATTTGTATATTTGGGTCTTTTTT
This sequence comes from Dasyprocta punctata, assembly GCA_004363535.1. Taxonomy (NCBI): domain Eukaryota; kingdom Metazoa; phylum Chordata; class Mammalia; order Rodentia; family Dasyproctidae; genus Dasyprocta; species Dasyprocta punctata. The sequence continues at coordinate 18,758 of RJWM01022965.1, read as the reverse complement.
ATCCTCTTGGCTAAATTTTAAATTGCAGGTACTCAGAAATTTATCCACTTCTTTTAGGCTTTCTAATGTGTCAGTGAATAGTTGCGCATAATAATCCCTAATCATTCATTGTATTTCTGTGTTATCAGTCATGTTATCTCTTTTCTTCATGTTCACCTAATCTCATTTTAAATGTTTATGTTTTAGTCTCGATTTTAACCTCCAATCTTTGTTATATTTTTTCTTTCTACTAATGAGTTACTTTTAGAAAACACATAATTGGAGCTTACTTTTATTTCATTCAGATAGTCTCTGTATTTTAATTGGTAGAATTTAGTCCTTTCACAGTTACTGAAAGGTAAAGATCTACTTATGTTATTTTGTTAATTTTCTTTTGTTTGTTCTGAACAGTGTTTGGGAGAAAATTAAAATTTTTCTTCTTTTTTTAAATTATCTCTTCATAGAGCACCAATAAGACATTAAACAAGCTTTCAAGATTCTTTGTACATTAAATATTGCATATCATTATTGGTATAAAACCTATGTGCATAACAATACTCAGTTTTTTGCCAAGAAGTGAAATACAGTAAAGCAGTTCCAGAAAGCGTAACAGTCACTTGATAGTTCAGAAGATCATGTGAATATTCTGTATAGCCCAAATCAATTCAAGAATTTCAGATTGAGGGCGAGACTTTATTTATCTTTGACAAATCTATGCCATTCCAAGTTTGATGTACAATTTCTTGAGATGTTTTAAGCATCACTATAAGTTATATTTACAGGAAGTTCCCAACTAGGATTATCAAAAAAAGTGTTTTCATGCAATATTCTGGTATTCAAAAAATATTTCTAGAAATGCATCCCTAAGTAGTGGAGATCAAGACAGTAATGACGACAGGAAACATAACTGCAGTGCTAAAATGAAGAGAACTGAATTTACTGTAAAGAGGGATCCTGTTATCCTGAAGGAAGAAATGATTAGAATGAAAAGCATGAATCTGGCTAGGTGGGAAGAAACTAGAAGCAGGGCTGATGAAGCCAATAAAATCTTTCTGAGGAAAGGCATCTGGTTGATCATGTCTAATATGCCACCTCAATTATAATCCTAGCACATTTATTCTAGAAGCCACTTTAGGCGCATCTCGTGAACTCCTACAGTGTTGTACTAGATTCTTTCATCACCTTAATAGCCCATAAATTTTTTACTTACTTTTGTCCTTTTAATAGATTTATTAAGATATAATTCCTACATATTTGCCATTTTAAAGTGTGTAAATCAATATTTTTAAGTATATTTACAGAGATGCACAACCTTTATTATAATCAAATTTTAGGATACTTTCATCATTTCACAAAGTAATTCACATATGTTAGAATTCATACTCTGAATTCATACTCCTACTCATACCTTCAGCCCTTAGAAAACACTAATCTGCTCTCTTCCTCGGTAAATTGGTGTCATGCTTTAGATACAGAACGTTCCTCAAACGCGTCACGGGCTCAGAGGTGGAGTATTTGGAATGTGATTAGATGATGGAAACATTATCACTGGTTTGTTGTTTGGAGGTGGAGCCTGACTGGAGGTGGATCACTGGCGGCATCACTTGGAGCAGCATCTCTGCCGCCTCGACTCCTCCCTTCACTGTCTGCTTCTAGCTGGCATGGCATGAGCGGCTTTCCTCTCTCAGACCCTTCCACCACACTGTTTCTTTGCTTTATTCTGCCAGTCATGCGCTGAAACTTCTGAAACTGTGAGCCAAAATAAACCTCTCGTTTAATCTGCAGGTGTCAGCTATTGTGTCTCCGTGATGAAAAAGGGACTAAGACAATAGGCCTATTCTGAACATTGAATATAACTAAAACCACATCACGTGTGATCTTGGTAACTGACTTAATTTAGCATAATGTTTTCATGATTCAATTGTGCTGCAGGTGTGTTGTGTGTGTCTTTATTTCTTTTTATCATTGAATAATATTCCATAGTATTTATGTGTTACCTTTTATTTATCCACTCAACAGTTGTTAGAGTTGGTTTTGCTTCTAATTTTGAGTATTATCAGGGTATTATTAACATTCATGCACAAGTTTTTTGGTGTATGCATATTTTCCTCTTGAATATATATGTAGTAATACGCTAAGTAAATTATTGTGTCAAAATGTTGAAGAAAGTATGAACTGTTTTCCAAATTAGCTTTATCACTTTGTATTTTCTCTCTAGTACTCTATGTGAGAATTTCTCCACATCCTCACCAGAACTTTTCATTATTTTCCCTTTTTTAATTGTAGTCATCCTAGTGGGTGTACTTGTATCTCATTCTGACTTTGCCATCTTTCCAATGACTGTTATTCAGCATCATTTCATATAAATATTGGACACTTATCACTCTCTTTGGAGAAATAATCTTTTTCTCTGTGTTAATTTACTGGGTTAATTAATTTTATTATTGAATTGCAAGGGTTCTTTATTTATTTTGAATAAAATTCCTCATTAGATACATTTCTGGCATTTTCTTTTAATGTGTGGTTTGACTCCTCTCTTTCCTGAAATTAACCTACCTTGAAATAAACCTTGATATATTAATATTTTCAAAAAATTGAAATAATTTCTTTAAATAATGTTTTTCACTATTTCTTTTTCTCTAGTCTCTTATATTCTCATACCTTGCCTTCCTGAATTTACTGAAATTTCTGTTTTTATGAGGGTTCATTCATTTTAATTTATTACTTTTTTCATTCTGCTTCTAGATAGCATTATCTTTATCTAATTTGTAAGTTAGTTGATTCTTCTTTCTGTCAACTCAAATCTACTATGGAATCTCTACAATGAATTTTTTATTTTAAAAATAATTTAAATTTATTGTTTCTCTCTATTTGATGAAATTTTGCTATCATACATTCTTTTAATTGTTTTATCATGGTATCCTTTACATCTGTGAACACATTTTGAAATCTGCTGAGTACATACTCCCACAAGGAGTTTCTGTTGTCTGATTTCTCTGTCATATACAGATCAAACCAGTTCCTTTCATGACTCATAGTTATTTGTTGAAAACTGGAAGTAAATTGCTCACCTCCTGATCCTATTAAGGTCAATATGCTTAGTCAGGGTAGAGTACTGCAAGTTTTGAAGAATCTGATCTTCTCTTAGGTAGAATGTCTTGGCTATGGAGCCAGAGTTCTACATGGTGAGAAATGGGGATCTTTCTTATTCACTGACTGAGTTACCTGGCTCTTCTCTGGGTGGGAAGGTGTTGAACACTGTTAGTGCTTTGCAGATCTTGCTACTATCTAGATGCATTGTCCTCAGCTCAGATTGGGAGGATGGCTTCTGCTGATTTCACTGGCCACTGAATCTATAGGAATAAGTCACTCGAGGAAGCTGGGGAAAATAGGACCTGTTACTCAACTACTGAGAGAACCATGGAAGCTCTTTGGTAACACAGAGCTACATGAAAATGGAAGTCCTACAATCTTTAACAGCTTCTTGGTTGGAATCCTCCCTATGTTGTGGAAGACTGGGTAGAATAATGAATACTACCTCAGTTCAAACATATGAAAGGTTAAAGCAATCTCTAGTTCACATGCCATTGTCTGTCATAGTTCCTAACAAATGTCTATTATTTTATTGAACAAATATTTCCCTTCTTTGGTAAATTATATAGCCAGTCTTCAGAGTCTTTGAATATCATCTCCACTCATGATGACTGCTTAATAGCTATGTCACGGGGAAAAAGAAAAGCAAAAACTTTCCACTGAGTTACTAACCCCATGATTCTGGAATTTCCATTCCACTTCATAATTTTGAACATCTAAATTGGATCACATTCTTTTAGACTCTCCTGTTTGGGCAACATTCTTCAGATCAACTGTATCTGTACTTATTTTCTCTATGCTGAATATGTCAATTAGTAAAGGAGGGAAGCTGAAAAATCCAACTTCTGAGGCATTTGTCTACTTCTCTTTAGACTTCTATTAGTTTTTCCTTTAGATATTTTATATTCTTTTGTATGGTGAATATACATTATGGAGTACTGTCTTTTTAAAGATTTTGTCACCCTATCATTGTAAAAAATCCCCCTTTATACCTGATCATTTTTCATTTTCCTCCTGAAGTCTGTTTTGACTGAAATTCATAACACTTCCCCAATTTTCTTTTGATTATTGTTGATGTAGCATATCATTCTCCTATCATTTAACCCAACTGCCTTCATATTTAAAGTACTTTTTTAAGTGAGTAGACAGCAGCTAGTTGGGGCTTATAATTTTTGTTCACCTTGATGATCAGGTTTTTTAATTGTCATATTTAGACTTTTATTTAAAGCAATTATTGACATAGTTGGATTAGTACTTACATTGTTTGCAACCATTTTTCCGTGTGTTATATCTATCTTCTGACTCTTTTCCTTTGGTTCTGCTCTTTTTTTCTGGACGTCTTTTTTTATGACTTATCCATATAAGATAACACTATTTGTTCTCTTCTCAGCACATCAATTATGTTGCTGCTTAAAACTTGTGTTTTGCCTAGAATTCAAATTATATATTTGTAAGTAATTGAAGTCTGTTTTCAATTACTATGCTGCTATATGTACAGTGCAAGTACTTGGTAGCTCTCATATCTTAAAACTTTTCCCTCATTCATTTCATTTACCTATATGCTATATCATCCAACACATTGCTACTATTATTACTTTGTTATATACTTTCTGAAGCATTTTTATTCCTCCTAGCTTCCTTAAGATTTTCTCTTGTCCATGGCTTTGCCACTTGGATATATTTTACTTAAGTTTAGATTTTTTAGCATTTATCCTGTGTAGTATTCTCTGAACTTTCTGGGTCTATAATTTGAGCTGTGTCATACATTTTGAAAAAATTTCAGTTGTGATCTCTGGGGTAATAAGAACTGAAGTCACTATTCCTTTAGTGAGATTTTATGTTATTGCCAGGAGTCTAGATGTGTTTAATGCTTTCTGTAGGTTAGGATGACTGACATTTCAAATTCTTCCAGTGTACTTTTTTTCAACTTACTATTTTTATTTGGGTGCTAAGGATCAAACCCAAGGCCTTGCACATACTAGGCAAGTATTCTACTACTTCGGTACAGGTTCATCTCCTTACTGAATGCCTTCTTAACTTTGAAGCTCCCCTGTAAACTTTCTCAGAGGGTTTGCTTCTTGTAACTCTTTTAGCTGTAATGCACAATTACTTCTTGGAGGCCTATTGCAGTGATTGTTTGGTAAGGGGAAGAGGAAGAAGCCTATCATGCTATGATTAAATCTAACTTTTAGGTGAGTCTGCATTCTTGGTTTGTGACCTCCATAGATACTTCTTTAGTTTTACCCCCTTTTCTCCATTAGATGAACTGGGAAGATTGGAGGATACTAGTCAGGGAAGAGCATCCTTTGCATGGGGCAGGACTCCGAATATGTATGCTACTCCGAAAAGTAAGCTTATGTATGTTATATAGAATATACTAAGCCTATTTTAAATTGAATTCTTTCTCTCCCTGATGTGAGAAATAAGGATAGCTTTCTTTGAGGTTTTTGGGATTAAAATACATGTCATTATAGGTATCTCCTCAAGTTCTGAGCCCTATGGAATTTCTCACTGTCACACTGTTCCATAACCAACTTTCAGTAAGTTGCCTAAATTTAAGTGTTTTAATCAGTTTTTGTTTGCATCTGCTTTTGCTGTATGGAACTGATGTCTAAGATGATTTTCTCTGTTCTCCAGACTCTCCTAATCTGGGGATGTTGCTTCCTTTGCCATCTTCTTTTTCTCATGGGTCCAGAAGAAGGCGATATATTTTGCTTTGTTCAGTTTGATTTTGCATATATAGGAATGATAACTTCCAATTTTTTTAACATGTCATGAATGAAAACAGAAGCCTTAAGTAATATTTAAAGGCCCTTTTATGATTATTAGACTCCACTTTAAAAATTTGTTGGATGTATATCAAATATTGTACCCATGGTAATTCTTATTCGGTTCTCAAAAATTCTTAAACGTTCAACAAAATGTTGCTTAATAACAATGTTTACTTCCATGAATGTAATCTCCAGAGAGCTATCATATTTCTTTTTGTAAATATTGTACCCATGGCAACCCTAATTCTACTTTCAAATCTACTTTTGCATTCAAGAAAATGTTACTTAATGGTAACTTTTATTCCTCAAAATGCAATCTCCAGGGAGCTATCGGCCTCCTTTTTGGAATAAAATTTTGATCACTGTTTATAAAGAAGAAGAAATTAACAAACAAAAATCCTTTCATTGGTTGAGACTTTGAGATTTCAATCTTTCCATAGTTGAAAATAACTCCAAATAATAAAGCTACCTAAAATAAACTGTTTAAGATTTTACAAGGGCATATGCTGCTCCACTTCATTTTGAAAATTATTGTTATATAACTAATTTTTATTTCCTTATCATCTAAAAAGTTAATACTGAAACATGTCAAGTAACAGTAAAAAGGAGAGGAAGAAAAGAATGAAAAATTCTACCTGAAACATGTTGAGATTTAGCATTGAAAACCAAGAAAATTTGCAATTTACCATGCTAATTTTATTATTAGTTGTGCTTTCATAAAAAATCAAACATACAGTTTTCTTTCTAAAATTCATATGCAATAAAGCATTTTGATAAGGATTCATGCCATTTTTTATTTTGAAAGTACTATGCTATATATGATTTTCTGTAATTCGTTATCTGAAAAATAATAAAGCCACTCTATAATTCAGCTCTATAGAGTTATTCGCATATCTTTAATGTAAAATTCAGCAATATAAAACTGTTATTATTTATATTATTTATCCTATATTAAAAACTATATTATTTTTCTCTCATTTCTATTCTTTAGCAAATGCTAAAATATAATGGAATAAACTATGTTAAATATTTCCATTTTATTTATATTATTAATAGCTGCAAAACCATCTATGTGTTTTTCAAAGAAAAGTATCATGGATCACATATTAGATAAACTAATTCACAAGCAGCTCTTTGTACATCTTCTTTTCTGACTTAATTTTTCATACATATGTATAAACTCTGTGCTTAGATATATCAGATATATCTTTGAAAATGTGGGAGTCAATAGTTTGAAATTATTGTTTTGTCTTTGATTTTATGTATAGATATACATCCATTGTATTCAAATAAGTAGAGAGAATTTAACAAGGCCATTTTATTCTGAGCTATAAAATGAGTCATAAATTAAAAAGGGATCCAGTCATACAAAATGTGTCATCTGTTCACAGACTATGAAATTATAAGTCAATAACAGAAAAATATTTGAGAAATCCTGAAATATTGAAAGATAAAGGGCAGATTTCAACCTCACAGGTATTTCAAAGAAGAAAGAAAAGTATTTTTAACTGGGTAAAAATGCAAGCACAACACACAGAAACTCATTGCATGGAACTAATGTAGTAATTAGAAGAAAATTTTAACAACTAAAAGTGCATACTGGAAAAGATAAAGATTCTGAACCTGCCATTCTTAGTTTTTTTTAAAAAAAGACATTAGAAGAAAAAAAATCTAAGTCAAATTAGATAAAAAATAAAGGCAGAAATCAATGAAATAAATGGATAAAAAAATGAGAAAGTCAGCATAACCAAAAGCAGTGCTATGAAATAATTCATAGAAATAATAAAATTCTACCTAAGTTAAACTGGAAAAAATAAAAGAAAGCATAAATTGCCAATATCAGGAGTGACTGACTTCCACACAAATTCCACAAACTATTCAATAGATAGTGTAGAAACATAGTTTTCTGTTTTAAGGAATAGTTTTACTATATAGTTGACTGGTCTTGAACCCAGCATGTGGCTTTAACTGGCCTTGAACTCCTGGTGATCCTTCTACCTCAGCCTCCGTGTGACTGGGATTATAGGCATGTGCCACCTTGCCTGGCAAGAAATATTTTGAATATGGCAATAAATTTAACTTAAATGGAAGTAGACGAATTTCTTGATTGGCATAAATTTCCAATATATTTTTATTCAATAGATAAAAGTTTCTTTAAAGACTGAAAAATACTGAATCTTTTAAATTGAATTTGTTTCTGCAAACTTTCTCACAAAGGAAACTAGGCTTCACTTAAATCTTTATAAAGATTTACAGAATACATAGTATTTAAACAAAGCTTGTGAGAAAATTTAAGGTAAGTGAATTCTTGTGAACACATCTGATGGAGTAAATATTACTTCAATTCAAAGTCAGACAAAGACTTGATTAACTATGGAAACTACAAACTAATATATTTCATGAATATAGTTTCAGTAATTCTTAGCAAAGACTTAACAATTAACCCAGTAGACTATGTATAAAAATACAGGTCAGTCTAACCATATAAAAGTGTATCTCAGGAACTGAAGATTAGTTTTATTCTAAAAGCCACTCAGTGTAAGAAACCGTGTCAACACACGGAGTGGAAAAATATATAATCACCAAAATAGACACAGAAATTTAATGCAATTCCAAATCTGTAGCTGATAAAGTCTCAGAAAACCAGAAAGAGGACACAATTTCTTCAACTTGATACAGAATATCTATGAAAGACTAATGGATCAATCATAATATGTTATAAGGCATAGATTCAACTTAATTTTAAATTCAATGATAGTAAAATATTTTACAAAAAAAGACATAGTCCAAAAGTTATACAGTGGGAAGAACATAGATTTACCAAAACAGATTTTAAAAAGAATTTGATGTCATGACTTTAAGAATATTTATAATTCCAAATCTTTCAGATGCTGCTTAATGATAAAAAAATAGATGTTGGTTAATGATGAATCAGTGGAATAAGTGGGTAGAAAGTCCAGGTATGGAATCCTAGAGAGGGATGTCTAAATTTGTTGAAGGTGCACGGGTAATTCAATGGAGAAATAATGATCTCTTTAGCCAGTAGATGCAAAAAAATTTGGATGTTTGCATATGAACAAACTATATAAAGTACTAGACTTAACTTAATTTAGGTTAGATTATAAACCTAAATATGAAACTGAAAAATATAAAAAGTATAGAACAAAAGTAAAAAATAAAATCCTTGCGATGTTGAAGTAGTCCAAAATTTCTTTGAAAAGAAATCAAAATCATACATGAAATAAGTTGATGAACTGAACTCCATTTAACGTAACAACTTATTGCTCTATGTGTGATATTGTTAAGTGAATGGAAGCAAGATGAAGTTTGGGAAAAAGTACTTCAAACCATTTAAAGTGAAGGAATGTATCCATAATATATAAATCATCATAATTATTATTTTGGGTTTATTTTAGGGACAGGACCTTACTATATAATTCAACGTGGCCTTGAGCTCACTGTGTAGCCCAAGCTGGCCTTGAACTCAGTGCAATCCTTTTGCCTCAGCTTGTTGAGTACTGTGATTGCAGATATGAAACATTACACCTGGCCTCAGAATATGTAAATTACTTGTAACACAAATGCTAAAAGTGGGGAAAATATTTGAAAAGGTAGTTTACTATAGAAGATATATTGTAAAAAAAATACACACATAAAGGATGCTTGGGATCATTAATCACTAAAGAAACTCAACTATAACTACAATGTGACAGCACTATGCTACTACTAGTACAGCTAAAATTAAGAAAGACAGCCCCTATAAAATATTGGGAAGAACTGGAGTTCTCTCATATTGTGGGAATATAAAATGGTACAACCATTTGGAAAATAGTTTGGCAGTTTCTTAGAAAGATAAGTGTACACCTACTGAATGAACTATCAATTTTATTCAATTGTTTATGAACAGAAATGTAAGCATGTATTCACATAAAGGGTTGTATGTGAATATTGATATCAGTCTTATTTATAATATGCAAGACAAGAAAGCTATCCCAACATTCATCAACATATGAAAACTTACATAAAAAATGTTCTGTATTCATAAAATGGAATACTACCCTGCAACAAAATAAATGAAATGTGGATACACAAACAGGGACAAATTTCAAATTAATTTTACTAAGTGATTTAAGACAACATGAATGCACAATGTATGATTTATATCTGTATTCAAAGCTCGAAAAAACAGACAAGTCTTTGGTGAACAAAACCAAAATTGTACAGGGATTCAACAGTTAGTTGTAACGAGGAGTGAAAAGGCGAGAGTACAGACATGAGGAAACTTTTAAGTGTACTGTATATATTTACTATTTTAATTGTGGTCATGGTTTAATGCATATATTAATGTGCAAAAATTTACACAATTAAATATGCACAGTTTATGACAATCATGTGTAAGTAAATATTTATAAAATGTATCAATGCAAAAACATCTACTTTGAGTATAAAACATTATGTGATAATGCAAAAAAGAAAGAAACAGTCTTACCAAATTTATGGTGACCAGTGATATTTTTTTTCTAAGTTTACTGCACCTATATAATTTCATGTATATCAGTTAATTTATTATTTTTACAATCTGTATTCTGTGCCTTGCAGTTTTCATAATTTATTATAGCTGGCATGTTTTTAATTTGTCTTCAAATTTCTTTATCCCAAGGTCTAGTTTCTCTCCACTTTTTATTCTTTTAATTAAATGTGTATCTCCATTTGGATTTTCTTTAGTGTGCTGCACTTTTGGGGATTTATTTATATTCCCTGGAAATTTTATTTTTATTTGTGTTTATATGTTTTATTTTCTCCCTCAATTCTTTTTCACTCTTTAACTTTTGTTTTTCTGTTTCTCAGAATCATATTTATGTTAGCATTTTTGGTATTAGCAGATCTATTTTCCTGATATTGTATGAAGTAAATTATCTTTCATTCTATTCTTTCTTTTCTGAGATCATCTTCCCTTCTGAATTAGGTTTTGAGGGTTTCAGTATGTCTTCTTTTTCAGGAAGGTACATTGCAAGAGTGGGCCTTAGTTAGAGTTACATGAAGCCTAAGAGGAATTGTGTTTGACTTTTATTTTCAGATGTTCAACATCCTGTATCATGGTTCATTTCACAGGTTGTAGCTAGGGCTTGGGGTAAGTGGTGATGCATTGTTTTGTATTGTCCACTAAGCTTTAGGATTAGAATCACTCCTTTAATTCATCTTGATACTTTGCATCATATGCTTCAATCAGGCAGTTATCATCAGTAGTCACATGTTTGAAAGCTTTGTTTATTTCCAACAAGTCAAGAAGAACAATTTTACAAACACATGCAAATTCTAAGGATCATTTAGACTTAGTGTATGACATTAGGGAAAAGAGAAAGAGTTGAATATTGTTATGGATAACCTTTGTTATCTTTTTGTTTTTGTCGTATTGAGTTTACGGCAATAAATGTATAAATTTTTAGTTTTAATAGTATATATTGTGGCTATTTTTTGTTATTATTTGGAAAAAATTTTTAGGGGCACCTTTACCATCTTCATGTTTAACTATAAATTGCAGAGATAAATTCTAAAGACAAATATTTTTGCGTAATTTAATTATTTCAGGGGATCTACCAGTACAACAATTTCTTTTAAAAACTGTGATGATTTGAAATGGTTTGATCTTTAACCTAAAAAAACCTACCCTTGCCACCATGCTGGGTGGATAGACTCATTAAATGGAATTTCAGTGAGGATTTCTAAGAATTTTTCTAAGTAATACTCTAAATCATTAAGGGCTAAGGTTAGTTAATACAATATTGTCTTCACTTAGCTATCATTGTTTAAATTTTTATTGTTCGGTAGTGTTCTTAGCTGAAGAAGAGGTGTTCTTTCTTGTGGTTGAAGTCATTTTGTTTTAGATAGCCATGGGCAGAGTGAAGTATCTCATAAATAGTGAAGGTGGGAAGAAGACACCATGGCCAAAGATTGAGAAACTCCAGGTAAGGTAACTGATGCTAGTCTTCTTATTTGATTGCTTCAGCCCCAAATAGGACATACTCTATGTATTGAAATCACAGTGCATGCCTCTTTCACTGCCTTAACAGTTATAAAACATGAAGAAATAGAGTTAGATAATTCCCATTGCAAGTGGGTAGTTGACTCTATTCAAGTATTGACACTATTCAGGTAAGTCTTAAAGTTATGAAAGATTTACGCTAGTTTTATTTTATTTTTGTAATTGATGATAATTCATGTGCTTTTGCAAATATCAAATGTGATAAATATAATTATGTGATTCCTTTGCATATAATGACGTTAATAAAACTTTTGTTATAGTCTTAAAAGTTATGCATACCAATTAAACAGCTTATTATCATAGATAGGCTATTTAACTGTTATGCACAACTTTTAAGACTGTTTGGACAATGATTTTTAAAATTTTTATTTCTGAGAATTCTACTTGTCTCAGTGCTGAGGAGTACATCCCTTTTCTTGCTCTAGGAAATTTAATGTTGGAATTATTATTATTTTTTTGAGACTGTCTTATGTACAACTTGATTCTAAGTTAGTGTTAAGAGCAATTATTTTGAAATCCTGTTTGGAAGATCCTTTGAAGGTGTATTTATCACAGTTCTAGAGGCTAAGAAGTCTATAGTCTACAGATGCCATGTCCAGTGGCTGCCTACTTTTTGATTTGTAGACGGTGATCTCTTCATTCTATCCTCCCATGGCACTGAGCAAAGAGAAGGAAATCAGCTTTAGCTTTTTTCTTCTAGTCTTGTCTCATACACAATATTTCACCCTCATCCTATAGTTACTTCCTGAAAGCCTCATCTCCAAAAACTATCACATCAGCAATTTGTTTCAATATCTGAATTTTGAGGGATGCAAACATTCAATTTTTACGAGGCTCAGAGCTCTTTATCTGGTCTGCCCTTTTAAGTGTAGTGTTCTCATGGTTACTGGTAATTTGAAGTCCTTCCCATAGGAAAACATAATAAAACATTTTTTCCTTTTCACTCAGAATGTAAAATCACACTTTTATAAATAAACTACTTGGCGTTGGGTTTATTATGAAATTTATACAACTATCATATGAGACCTATTTAGGCATCTTGACATTTAGATGTGAATTTTCAAATGAAGTGTTTCCACACCAAAATTCAGACTTACTGAGAAGAACCTCTCCTGTTTCATTCACTACTTTTTTCTGAATTATTTGAATTATTCATCTCATAGTAAGTCTTTAATAATTATTTAAGGAATGAACAAGGGAATAAGGCTCATTAAAGTTCAATAATTTCTGAACATTTTCACAGTTAATATGTAAAATTTATATTTCATCCAGAGTTTCCATCTAGACCCTGTGTATTCTGAAGTTAGATATCAGCATTCATAATAACAATCAAAGATGAAGTAACAAGAAAATTGCAAAGAATATAACATTTTATAGTTGAGGCCCTGGGATAAGAAATAAATTATTTGAAAGATGTATTGAAAGGACAGGATATATTCATATATATATATATATATATATATTATATAGGTATATACATTTACTATACATATATATATACACTTTATATATATATATATATACATATATATTAAAACTGTAAATATATATGGATTTTTTTTGGTACTGGAAATTAAACCCAGGGCCTTCACATTGAGCTACATTCCCTAAATATTCACTGTTTTGCTCTTTGTTTTGATACAGAGCCTTAATAAGTCAGGTTTGAAACTAGGCATCCTCTTTCCCCAGCCTCCCAGATTGCTAGGATTTCAGGCCTTAGCTATCAGGTTGGGTTTCCGATTTAATATTCATGTAGTTTTAATAGATAACAAAACTTTGATTCTGTAGCAGCAGAAAAGGATTTAAAACTCTGGAGTAAAATTGGAAAATTGCTTTTTAAGGGTGTGGGTGTCTGCATAGCAAGTGGGAGGAAAGAGTTGTACAAAAGAATAGGTAGGAGATAAAATGGTCAATGGCCATAACCCTGTGAGTTTGGTTATGGATACACAGCTAGCACTAGTTTCTGTGTATCAGTTATCGTCTACTCTAGAAATATGGAATTCAAATATGGCATTATTTTTGTGACTGGAGATCCATATATCATATTCATAGAAAATTTTTATTTTCCATTTGAGGGCAATTTTCCTTGATCTTATTGATCTATTAAACCACAGAAGAACAGGAACATAGTTGCTTCTAAGAAAACATGGAATGTCTTTATTCCATTTCTGCTTCTTCTGTAATATATTCTTGCTGAGGCTTTTCTCCGTACCTTACAGATACTTGCCTTCTCTAAGCCAGTGTGGTAGAATCTACCCCTACAGTGGCAGCACAGATGTTCTATGATTTATATCCAAATTTAAGAGTTACACTTTGGACATTTTTCTACAAAGAAAATTATATGCATAACTGGCTAGATTCTTAAGGCTTACTGGCTGTATTTTACAGCAGAATCAGCTCCTTTTCTATCCCCACTGCCTCATCTTTAAAAGATGAAGGCCCTTGAATTGAACAAATGTTATTTTTTTCCTGAGATTACTTAGTTTTGGGTTTGCCTTGTTTATTCTTACCACCTAGCCATTGTGGGCATGCCATGTATTTAAGAGTGTGCATTAGGTCATTAATCTCTTATTGCCCTCAAAACCCAAGCTTGCTATACATGTTAAGGAAAAGACATCATTTGAAAATGTACTAAAAACTAGGGGTGATTTTCACTAGTATAGTAGATTTATCCATATCATAATTTGCCCTGGAAGAGAGTATCATTGGAGGTTCACTCTAAATTATTCAGTCCATCATTTTTAGACCTTAGATAGTATAATTTCTAAGGACTCCTTAAAATGATAATTTAATAATATTGACTCATAACTTGAATAAACACCTCATTACACCAATAACATCCTTGCTGGAGGAAGCTCACAAACACATACACATATACACACGTGCACCCAAAATTTGCTTTAAGAATTTGTATTAGTGTGCTAAGGCTGAGCAGACAAAATACTACCAGGTAGGTGCTTTATACAACAGAAATTGATCTCATCATAGTTTTGGAGGCTAGAAGCCTGAGACCAAGCTTTTAGAACATTTGATTTTTTTTCTTTATGGCTTCTCTGCTTGGCTTATGAATGGATGCCTTGTGGCCTGTTCACAAGGTCATTTCTGTTCCTGAGCATCATGTTGAGTTTCTGTGCCTTTGTCTCTTTCTCTGAGTTGGAATTTCCTCTTGTTATAAAGATCCAGTCATACTATAGTAGGACCTGGCCTCTTTAATCATCTTTTTAAGAACATTATCACCAACTATTGCTACACCTCAGTGTGGGATGTGTTTATGACTTCTACCTATTGTTTTTTGGGGAGGTTGTTGCAAAATTCAACCCATAACAATGATAGGAAAGAGTAAAGGCAGGCAAAAGAGAGACTGTTTCCTTAAGTGTGATGTTACAATGAGAGTTCTTACAAGTGACGTGCAGAAAGCCATTCCATGAGTCAAGATGATGAAACAGTGAATGTACTTCCTGGCCAATATCATGATTAGATACTGACTCTTAAAATTATCTTGATTACATGATCTTATCGTGGAAATGATGAGATGATTTTTGGAAGATTCATTTTGGTTCATGAATACAAATTAAAGGAAAAAGAATGAGGAGACAAAAGAAATAATTGTGTAATTTAAACTTGTACTCAGCTTGATCCACTTGCTGAATGGATTATTATTGTCTATCAGTACCAAATTATTTGTCCTTCTTAATTTCCTCTTAAGCATTTATTCAGATGTACACATCAAATGATGGCTTGAAAAACTAGGACTTTTCAACAATGAAATCAATTTGCTCTTTTCCTGATTGTTAAAGATAGACACTTGTGGGAGTGAAATATGGCACTTCACTATTTTAGTCATTTTATAATGTAATATGTGCCTTGAACTTTTTAATGCTAATTCTCTTGCTGTGGTTGTTCAGGGCTTTTATGATATGCAATGTTAATTATCTCTCATTATAATAAGCCAATAAAAAAAGGTAAAAGGCAAGGTCATCTAATCCAAAAATATAAGAAGTTTTAAAGCCTCACTAGTTAAAACTACAACCACTCATATCAGTCTTGATGAGCAGCTGATGTAGGATGTGGAAAGCTTACATACCACATCCCTACACCTACCTCCCTCTGCACTTAGATTATTTGTCTGCATAAATTAGATTTAAAAGCTTTTGCTTATTGTTTTCTGTGAAAAAATATTACCACCCACTTGTAGTTCTTTAGAATTAGAATGTATTGCGTCAGATACTCTGCAATTTCATGCAGCGAATGAAAATGAAAAAAAATGTTGAAAGTTGTTTATAGCCTAAGCAATCTTATTTATAATGTGCCCTAGTTTGTAGAGGCTTTTTTCATTTCTTCTCTTCTTTTCAACTTTGAAAGGCAGAATGTAGAGTGGGACTCACAATGATATTCCCAAGCATAAAAACAAAGATGTTCTCTTCTTAAGTAATTCAGTAGAACTCAAAGGTTTAAAGAAAATTAAAGAAAAGATTAAGTGTTTTCAGGGTTGATTAACTTCATACATAAGTAAAATTCTAGCATGGATGCACTCTTTTCATATCACTTCTCACATGAATTTATTAGAAGAAATATCAACCAAAATAATAGTAGAATTTATTACATTAAAAGCATGTGCTGTTTTTGCTTTTCATTTGCTCCCAAGAGTTCAATGCCCTTTGCAAATCAGTGTTTTAAACCTCCATAGTGAGTGGATTAATCTGAAGCAGGTACTAGTCTTCATTTTTTAAGCTGCAAAGACTTGTACTAGGAGGAGTCTTCTCTAGGATCATTTCAGGAGTCCATAGAACTAAAAGGATTCAGAATTTGGGACTCATAAATCAGTATATAATTCTTTAGATAATATTATTTTCCAGCAGCTTTAACTTGTGTCTTTTAACTAAAAATTTGTTCAGTTTTAAAGGATGTATTCACTGAAATAGCAAGCAAAATGGAAAAATGCATAATGGCTCATTTACAGAACACTTTATATCCTGTAATTAAGACTCCATGAATCAAACTGTATAGTGTCAGCTCTATTTCTTTTAGAAGATATCATTGAAAATGAGCTGTTTACCATCTGCCTCCGACTTTCACTTGAGGACAGCTCAACAATTCTATTGTCTTAAAATTACTCATACTTTCATATAGAGCGATCTGGCAAGAGTACCACACAGTCATGCTATTTTTTCATGCACTTGTTCTTTTGTGATTCAGTATCAGTGAACATAATTGTCATCTACTTACAGATATACTTGATAATATATAGTTTCAAATTACTCAAGTCATTTTAGCTGCATGCCTAATTTCCTATAGTTTATTAAGTTTTGTCACCTTGGCAGCTGCGTTAAATCATGAACAGACTCTAATACATACTAATGTCAAGCAAAATTGTGTGAATTAAGTCTAGGATAAGGACATAGGTAGGGACAGACCTAGGTTGAGGTGAAGAGATTGCTCCCTGTCTCTCAGAGGCCCTGCTCAATTTTCATTTAAGCCATTGTCAGCTAGGGAACACGTGTGTACAAGGGCTGGATTTTGTCTATGAATTTATAGGTGAAAAATTCTACAGTGAGTGTTTTTGTATGCTGTAATTGCAATTACAGGACATTTCATTCTGGGACCTGAAAAATATAAACTTATTTATAAGTGCTTAATTTTACAATAAAAATAAAAGAAACTGTGTCATTAATATAGAAAAGTCATTAATGCAAGGAAAAAAACAAATCCATTCTTCCATAATTGCTTTAGATAAAAATCTCAAGCAGTTTTTATAATACATATGGATTAAATTTGAATGAGAGAGGTGATTCATGAAACATAGTTTAGAGAAAGTACAAATCATGATTTGTCACTATATGAACCAAAATTCTCTTCTTCCACTTATTCATTAAAGCTATTGAGCTATTAATGTACATTCATGATACTGAGGATTGGCTGGTTTTGGATTTTATTCTAAATGCCTCATTAATCTAGAGTCAATAATGATACCAAGCTCCAGAGTCAATAATTGGATTAAATTCCACAGTGGTCAAAATACTTCCTAAAGTTAGGTACTGTTGTGTGGTATACATTACAAACCAAGGAGATCTTGACTCCTTAGTCTTTCCACAGACTGGGAAAGAAAAAAACAAAACAAAACATTCACTCTAATCGTACAAATGAAGACGCATAAACAGACTAAGTTTTGTGGAATCATGCTTTGGTTTCCTGGTGCCTCTTTAAATCACCCATCCCTTAAATTGCCTTCAGTAAGAAAAAATAATCTGTGAAAGTTTGTAGCATAAATAAGTAAAAAGAAAAAGAGAAAGTTCATGGAGTAATATGGTGGACATGATCTATTACGCAAACAATAATGTAAAGAAAGAGGAGTGGTCTGGCTGGAAGAAAGGCCCCCCACCCCCTGCATGCTCCAGGTGCTCTCTTTCCCCATGCTTCCCTCATCTGCCTGGGGCAGCTCTCCTCTCAGACTCTGTCTCGCTTGAAAGGTCCTCTTTGGCCTTCGGTGTTGGTCCATCTGTTTGGATTGTGACACTCTGCTCACCGTTTCATTGTGTGTATTCTTCACCCACTGCACGCTCCTCAGCCACTCAGATTCTAATTTTTCACGCTAAGTCATTCCCCTACATGAATGTTCTCCTCACTGTCTCGGAGACACCAAGCAGACTGGCCTTTTATACAGCAACACTCTCCTCACTCCCTTAGACTCTCATTCTCTATGTGAAGTCATTAGCCATAAAGACATTATTATCACCTTCCTGGGATGCTTACCACTTGTTTCTGACTACCACAGCTATGTTCCCACAGTCCCACTTCCCATTGTAGCCACCAATATTTTGTGTCCCACATAGTACACTTACTGTATTGATTAGATATGCTTGCAGGATCAGAGG
>RJWM01022964.1:0-32878 GCA_004363535.1 Dasyprocta punctata | reverse complement strand
TACATTCTCATTGGCAGGCGTCATTCATGGCTAAGCATACATCATATCAGGCGGGGTTACAGCCGATGCGGAAACAGGATGTAGGCGCCATCTTGGCTCGCTCGAAGGGCGGGGTAATCTAGCTCAGGCTGTTGCTCCTACACACAGGCCTCCCTTCCTGGCTGCTAGGCATAGCAAACTTGCGGCTCCCTACAGATGATGAATGACTCATGGGGTTGGAAGTCTTCTGGCCAATGCCAGGCAAAGAAAGCACATGGAACAAAGAAAGACTCAGAGACAGCTGAAATACATGCCAGGAAGTGAAAGTGACAGATTATGAGGCCTCCAATGAAAGTAGATGAAGAACTAGAAAATGAACTGATAGTTGGGCGAACTACAGATTTGTTTGCCCCAGTTGATTGAGAAAATTGGATTTTGAGATCACCACAGAGGCCAGCAGTCATGCCAGAAGCAGAATATACATTCAGGACACCAATTCAGATAGAGCAACTGATTCCACTCCTTCAGAAAGTCAACAGAGTACGCACAGGACAGACAACCTGGCTGCTCCTAATCAGAGTATCCTGTGTAAAAGCAGACTGAGAAAACACTCTATGAAGCATTTCATTTTTATTTTTGCTGGTGTAGTGGTGGTTTCCTTGGTTGTTTGGTGATTTAGGTCATTTTAGTTGGTTTTTATTGTTTCTTTTTTCTATTGGTTCTTTCTTAGTTATTGGTATTATGTTATTATTTTTACTTTATTTTTAAGGTTTTATCCTTTGGTCCACTCCCTCTTTAGTACTTGTTATCACTTATTTTATTGCATTGGTTTCCTTTACAGTTCTTGGTATCTATACATTTGTTATATTTTAAATATTTCTTTCATTCTGAGTACTTGGTGTTTTATTTACTCCTTTTTATTTAGTTATGAAGGACATATAAAGTTACTGATTTGTGAATCCTATAAAAACGTGTCTATCTGATGTTGCAAGTTTCTTTCCATGTAGTACTTTATCTGCATTCTCTAAATCTTGATATAATTATATTCATTTTAACACAGTTAATAGTTTTTAATATCTATTTCTAGTTATTTTAGGCTCATGGTTTCCTTAGAATGCAGTTTATACATTTTTGATACTTTCAGGTATCTTCATGAAAGATATCTCTATTTTTGATCTGTAATTAAACTTTACCATTATCAGAAAACATATCACAACAACACATTATTTTCAAATTATGGGGATTTATTTTATAGATCAGAATACAGTCTATCTTGGCAAATACTTCATTTTATTGGAAAAAAGTAGGCATTGAGCTATTATTAGGAGATAGGCTTTAAAAAGATGTATTAGCCAGGCCTGGTTGTGCACGCCTTTAATTCTAGCACTCGGGAGGCTGAGGTAGGTGGAGCGTTGTGAGTTCGAGACTGGCTTGGGCTACAACGCCAGTGCAAGGCCACCCTGAGCTACATAGTGTGACCCTACCTCAAAAAACTAGGGCCAGGAGTTTGGCTCAGTGGCTTAAGCTCCTGTCTGGCAGGTGCGAGGCTGTGAGTTTGATCCCCGGTGCCAAAGATGTATTAGATCAATACATTTGATTTCCTTACTGCTTATCTTTTAAATAAAACAATTAATATGATACAAATTTTTTAATGAATTCAATATGTGACTTCCATTACTGAAGTTCCAAATACTTTATTCAGATCTAGGTTTCCATCTCATATCACTTTTTATCTCCCTAAAAATTTGTTTTAGTGTTTATTTTTAAAAAGATTCATTTGCCCTTAATACTGTCTGATTTTCCTGAAAAAAAATCTTTCTTTTATGCCTTATGTTCTGTAAATATTTCACTATATGAAACTGACAGGTTTTTCTTCTAGTGTTTTAGAACAAGTGTTCTTATTATTCTTGAAAGAATTGACCTACTGAAAAATTCCATCCTTATTTTTATTCTTTTGTATATGAGGTAGCTTTACATTCTCATACTCTGCATTGTTTTGACATTTTTTCCCTTCGGGATTTATTTAACTATTTGGCTTTGTGGTTGTCATGATTTGAAGATATTGGAACTATCGTTTGTTCAGATTTTGTTTATCTCTTTCCTTCCCCAAATTCCAGAGATTTCATGTGAGTGTGTGTGTGTGTGTGTGTGTGTGTGTGTGTGTGATATGCATATCTATGGCTTCTTGGAGATTTCCTACCTTTTATTAATATTTTGCTCAAAAATTTTCCCTTCAAGGTATTTTTTAATTTTCATTTCCTATAGTTGCTATTATTATAACTTCAATTTTTCTTATTTTTCTTTTTCCCTCATACCTTGAAATTATACTTTCATTTATTTATTTTTATTTATTTATTTTTAGTACTGGAGTTTGAGCTCAGGGATTTCACAGTGAGCTACACATCTAGCCCTGTTTTTGGTTGTTGCTTTGTTTTGTTTTGTTCTGTTTTTTGAGACAAAATATCTCTCAGATCTAAATTACTAAATTGCCCAGGTTGAACTTGAATATAATGACCCTTCTACCTTACCCTCTTAGAATGATATAATTGTAGCATGTATAACAGTTTCTGTTTTATTTGTCCAGATTTTATTTTATGCAATGTAATCTTCATTGCTAGCATTTCAATCTAAGATTTTTTAAAAATTCCATCTCTATTTAGTATATTCATTCTAGTTTTTGAATCAATGGAAATAAATTATAATAAATGCTCAGCATTTTTGATAAGGTCAAATGTGCCAAGTAGTTTAACCTAAGGTTTGTCTGCAGAATGATTCATATACTTTGTGTTTTGCCATTCCTGGTAAATTTTTATTGGGCATAAGTCATTATAAGTTTATATTTTGCATATCATAAATTTTATTTTTTGTTGTTCAGTTCATGTTAAAGCTATTTAGAAATTCTTTTTCATTTTGGACTTTCATTCTATGACTTACTAGGTTGTATACCACAGGACTATTTAATCTAATAATTACTTTTGTGTTTTTGAGACAAAACCATTTTTTTATTGTATTAAATGGCCCGTGAAGTATGTGATTGTCGTACCTCGCTTGTGAGAACAGTAATGGTGTGAACTCCAAAGTCTTTTCCTTCTGATCGTTCCATTTTTTTCCCTTGTCATGGTTGGTTTCCTTTCATGTGTGTTTAAACCAGTGCCCAGATAAGCCCTTCTGGGAAACCCTGTGAATTGCTTCTTATTTCTCTCTTGCCCCATATCCTTGCCTCCATACTCTAGCATCCCTGATCTCCTGTGATTCCCATTTATACCTTCAGAGGCACCGGAACCTGTGTGCCTTCTTCCTCTTTACACTGTGTTCTAGAAACCCTCTAAGGAAGAGTGTATTCTGAGACAATCATACAGATAATTTCTTGTTTCTTTTCTTGTGGTTGACTGTGGCTTCAGTGACATAACATATCTTGAAAATTGTAATTATGCCCGTTTAATTTTGTTTTTCCATAGTCTTATGTAAAAGGATCAATCTGTTCTCTCTCACTCTATGTTAAAAGTTAAATAGTAATTTATTCTTAATTGTTTATAGATTACAAGTGCTCATACCTATTTTATTCCTAGGAAATTAATACTTCCAAGTTATCTATTTGAGAATAAAGGTTTGCTTTCCTAAACAGTACCTGATTTAAGAATAGGAGACATCAATCTTTCAGGATCTTTATGGTCCTATGGCAGTATTATATAGTGAATTCTGAAAATCCCACTATCCTTGATATATACAAAGACAAGACTGCATTTCACAGATCTGGATCCAAGGAGGCAGTACCCAGGCCATGTTGTTGTGGATCAGCTACTAGCACCTTGCTGTGGCCTGTCACCTGCCTTCTCTATGCCCACGCCTCTAGATCCTAATTAAGTCTTAACATAGATATTCTTTCCATTTGATTTTGTTAAAACTTATGCTAAAGGTCCTATTCTATCCAGCTAGTCCCCTTCTGGGTATTTTGCCAAAAGAATTGAAAACATCATACCACGTGATATATATGCACGCATGTTTACAGCAGCACAATTTGTAATAGCTAAATCTTGGAAACAACCCAAATACCCATCAACTGAGGAATGGATAAAAAAGTTGTATTTTTATACAATGGAGTATTATTCAGCTATAAGAAGGATAAACTCGAGGCTTTTGTAGGTGAATGGATGCAATGTGAGACCATACTCATAAGTGAAATAAATCTGAATTGCATGTGTAAACATCATATTGTCTCCCTAGTGCAAAAAATTGAAAAAGTAAATAAGATCCAGAATGTACAATAGATATTGTGAAAGTGAAAGGGGAAGAAACTGATCAAATGGTAAGAACAACTGGCATGAGGGGAAGGAGAATAAAAAGCAGGAAAAAGATTGTATATATATATGTACACACATATACACACAAGATAGACAATTATACTACTAATCTCTGTTAGTTCATCAAGAAGAATGGTTTCCACTTTCATTGATCACTTTTTCATGGCTCCATCTTGTAATCTGAGCAACTACTTTTAAGATAGCAATACACAATATATTAAACCATTGTTAATCTTCTATTATGTTATTTTCAAATTCTGTATCATAGTTTTTGTTCTTTTTTCATTTTAAAATAAAAAATAGCTCAGTGCCTTAAGTGCCTGCCCTGGCAGGCGCGAGGTTGTGAGTTCAATCCCCGGTGCCGCAAAAAAAAAATAAATAAATAAAAATAAAATAAAATAAAATAAAATAAAATAAAAAATAAACTCAATTCTTTTCAAAATATTTACCTTAAATTTTATAAAAATATTTATTATCAGCAAGAACATAAAGAACTAATTTTATTTGTTTTAAAATAAAGTTATCCTATCCCACTCTCACCCTTCTAGCTCAGAAACATCAAAAATGTATTTTCAAGTCAGACTGGAGAAAACATTTTCATCTTATGACTGCTGTAGCCTTAGAGCATCTAGATTTTATTGCCAAGATTTCCTTTTAAATTTAATTGGTCCATTTAATTAAGAGTAAGATTATCCCTAAAAACATGCCTGAAACATAGAAGTTGATTATTTCACACTTCCATGAAATTAAACCAAGACTTATCCAATGTATTTTGGATCAGCTGAACATGAGAAAATTTAGAATTAAGAAATTTAGACACTTAAACCAAACATTTTGATGCTTTATGAGGTCAGATACACACACACACACACACACACACACACACACACACACACACACATATATATGCCTGTAAAATAGAAAGATCATGGAAATTAATTTTTTAACTGAGTGCTTCAATATATTTATTCATGGAAATCTTATTTCTCAATTGCATACTTTTAATTTTCTACTTGGAAGATGATAATTCTAACTAAAAATTTATTTTCAAGACACAGTATTCTGAATACTTTATTGGAAAAATCCAATTAACTTGCACAAATTATAGTGTTCCAAGGGCATTTTTCACTTTCAGATGAAAAGACCATAAGACCTAAAACAATATTAGTCACAAAAATAGTTACACAGAGTTTTATTATTGTTTGTTGCTAATGATTTACTTTCTACTAGAAGCACGTTATGGTTTATACATCGCGTCAACTCAAGACATCTAGAAGCTTAACTAAGTGATTCAGCAGCTCTATGCCCTGTGTTGTAGAGGACAAACCATTGCCAATCTAGGATATTGCTGATTGTGTCAATTTGAGAAGGTCAAAAGTTTAACTAAGTAATTCAGCAGGGGGCCAGAGTCCCTAGTTTGTAACATAGTCAGCCTGTGCAAGAGGCAGGCACCCAGATGGTGTGAGTGCAACAACCACCCGAGGGGAGCAGGCTGCATACAATAAAAGGCAAATGAGGAGGGACTCATTGCTGGTTCTTGCTAGGAGCTCCAGTCTGTGCCTTCAGCTTGGATGCCGTCTCCTGGCTTCTGGCATAAACTGTTCGGCTTCTGCCAGGGAATCTTCAACCTTCATCGTAGACTCTTCAACCTTCCATCATAGATTCTTAAGTGTTCCATCATAGATGCATTGGCTTCCTGATACAGACTCGCATGGAACACTGCAGTAAACTTCAGTCCTTGGGCTGGACCCCTCAACCTCCAGCTTGCAGACACCCTCTCCATGCTCCCTCATAGGACTTTGTAGCTGACAATTGTAAGCCAATCTTGCAATTTCTTATACATTTGTCTATCTTGTGTTATATCTGTTTCTCTAGTAAACCCTAAATGATACAAAGCATAATCTTTAACAGTACACACTTATTTCTCTACCTCTACAATTGGTCACTGAATATTGAAATATTCCTTAGCTCTTTTTTTCCTCTTCTAACCTAAAACTGTGATAGTTGTCACAGAACACACTTAGAATAAAACAAATCTGCTGTGCAGAGTGATTGCACGCCTAGCTTACTGTGCTGGTGTGAAGATTTACCATTTTGCATTTCTTATCAAATAAAATTTCAAAATCATGAATTCATTGTTTCATATCTTTCTTAAAGCCCTATGGGGGCTTAATGGGATTAAGTTTTAGAAACAGGACAGAATTTAATATTGACTATAGTATAATACAATAAAACTTTTGTACATGACATTAATTTTTTTAAACTAACCTATTGAAAAATATTTTAAATTCTAGGCATCAGTTGGGCTCTTAATCTTCAAGGACTAAAATTATGCTCAGAATATTTCAATGAAACAGAATATACTATAAAAAACAAGGAAAACAAATCCTTTTAGGGACTGGAGTTTTTTCTTCCTTTCTCTTCTTTCTTTCTTCTTTGAAACATTTAAGACTGGACTTGAACTCACTACATTACTCAGGCTGGCCTCAAACTCATAGCACTACTCTATCTCCCACCTCCCAAATGCTGGGATTACAGGCATATGGCACTGCACCCTGTCTGACTGTATTTTATTAGGTAAAAGGAAATTAAGAAAATAACACAACTATAAATACATAATCAAATATTGTAACCTATATTATTCTATTTGGGTAGTTAAACTCACTTTTAATTATTGTGTAGATTTTTCAGCTAAACACAGTCAGTCACCAAGGTAGAACATATGTTAGATCACAAACAAGTGTTAACAAATGTTAAAAGTCTAAAATTTTGCTAAGTATTTTTTCTGATCACAATAAAATGAAAGTATCAGTCAACAGTGGAAGTAAGCACAACAAATTAACAAATGTGAAGATGACAAACTACACATGCTTCAACAAACAATGGATCAAAAGTTGAGTCATAATGCAAGTTAGAAAATACATTATGTCAAATGAAATTAAAAGCATAATATTTCAAAATTTTAAGATACATTGGAAGCAATGTTAAGAACCAAGTTTCTAGTTGCAATATGTAAATTAAGGAAGAAAAGTCTGAATTGATAATCTAACTCCATATACTCAGGGAACTAAAAAAACAACAAATAAGCATCAAACCTAACATAATAAAACAAAAAAAAGATCAAGTGTTATAAAAAAAGAGAATAGGAGGAAAAACAGTAAAACAAACTCGATTTTTTCCATTTGTGTATTTTGTTAGAATATGCTTGCAAGATAGAATGTTTATGATCCCTGTGTGGAGTTAGTAGATTTATATAACATATCTTAATTTGTTTTTCATTCTTTTTCATCCTTTCCCCTCCCCACCTTCCATCTCTTGATCTCCCTCCCTTTTTAGAAATATCTATCTCCCTACTTCCTATTATTTTTAGTTTTGATCTTCATTATACTCTGGGTTTCTTGTATAAAATGTATCATGTAATAGTAAAGCTTGTGTGCCTGATTTGGCTCACTTAGAATTCTGTCCATTAGAGAAATGCTAATTAAAACAACACTGACATTCTGTCTGACCAATAAAAGAATGGTCATCCTCAAGAAATCCAGTAAGTTTTAGGTTTTGAAGACAAACAATGTTGGCAAATGCTGACTAATAAAAAGAGTGAAAATATGCAAATAAGTAAGACCTAGAATGTAAAAAAGAAGGATACTATCACTTATGCCACAGAACTAAAAATGATTATAAAGATTATCATGAACGATTATGTTCCAAAAATTAAAGATTCTAGAAGGAATGTACAATAAAAAAAATCAGAAAACCAAAGGAGACAAATAACTTGGAAGAAGATTGAGTCAAGAATTCAAAAACCAGAAAATAGTGGAACAGTAAGCAGCAGAGTAAACAGCCTCGCTGAGAGATACAGTCCAGATACTAGAAGACAGCATCATGGGGAAGACAGGAGGGAAGAAAGTGGGTCCCCTGGGCCCGGGAAAAATCTAAAGTGAGAATTGAAGCTCACAGAAATAGTAAAGAAGAAAAACTTAAATGAAGAAGAAGGTGGTAGCTGGCAGCACCTTTGCTCGGAGCCAGGCCCACTGTGCAAGAGGAGCTGTTGGAACCTGGGGACACACATCAAGGTAACATAGGGCTGGCGACCCTGGAGACCTCTGCAAAGAAAGGCAACATTGGAGGGAAGTGGCAGTAGAGGGGAGTGGCAGACTGGGAAGACTGCACTGGCTGGTGGTGAGTGCAGAGCACTTGGTCCTCCAGTGGGAGAGAGTGATTGACACAATAAGCTCATACCCAGAACTGCTGTGAGCTTCTTCCAGCAGCTCTTAGCTGGGTGCAGACCCTTGAAAATTGCTGGGACCGAACCATGCCCCTGTGCACTTCCTAGCAGACATGTGGAATTTCCCTGTGGGTAGCCAGCTCGCTCTGGAGGCTGTGGCCAGTCCTGCCCTATGTGCATTCCAGGCGTGGTAGTTGAGGATCCCCCAGTTAACCAGCCCAGGTTTGCAGGTGGTGGCCAGCTCCATCCCCGCACACACTCCACCAGTCAAAGCAGGCTAGGAAAAGCAGCAGACAGTCCTGCACAAGCACACCAAATGACCACCATCAGATACCCATAGCTAGCACTGTCTAGAAGAACCAAACAGTCTCACTTCAGAGAAATTGTAGCCAAAGCACAAAGTGCCTGGGGCCCCAGGACCCACTTTTCCAGAAGAACCCAGGAATATGTCAGGACAAAAAAGCAAAAGGCTGTCTCTGGTCTCCAATTTAAGCAGAGCAAGTCTGGGAGATACAAACGTGGAAGAGATCAGGAGTCACACACATGAAGTTTCTGAAGTGATGCAACTGAAGTAAAGAAACAACTTCATGAGGCTATAAAACAAATTAGAACAGAAATACCAACTCAGGTGAAAGAAGAAATGAAAAACATAATAAAAGAGTTGTTAAACATCTCTAAAGAAGATACAGATTAAAAAAATGGAGGAGCATAGGAAAATGAGGGAAACTTTCAATGAACAATACAAAAAAAGATTTAGAATACATGAAATGTATTCAAAGAGATAGCCAGGAAATTAAAAACTCCATTGAAAGCTGGCAAAACCACTTGAAATACTGAAGATAGACTTTCAAATCTTGAAGACAGGTTTGCAGCTTGTGATCATTAAAGGAAAGATCTCTTAAAAATAACAAGAAATTAGGAAGTAAAAATTCAATGGCTGCAAGACAGTCTTAAGAATCATAACTTAAGAATAAAAGGTGTAGGTGAAAAAGCAGCAGTCAACACAAATGACATTAAAAGTCTATTTACAGAAATAATTTCAGAAAACTTCCCAAGCATGGGAAAAGCAAGTGACATTTAGATAAGTGATGCATACAGAACTCCAACTAGCCATAACCAAAATCAATCTACACCCAGACATATAATAATCAAGATCCCAGAAATTCAACACAAAAACAGAATATTAAAAGCTGTTAGAGAAAAGAAATAGATCATCTATAAAGGAAAATGCATCAGAATCATAGCAGACTTCTCAACACAAACCATCAACTCAAGAAGAGCTTGGAGTGAAGTATTTTAAATCCTGAGAGAAAACTTTCAACCCAGATTGATGTACCCTGCAAAACTATCTTTCATAATTAATGGAGAAACAAGATGGTTCCATAACAAAGAACAAGTGAAAGAATTCATGACCACCAAACCAACTTTACAAAGAATACTGAAGGACATTCTAGAGAGAGATAAAAAAGACCACAGCTTCAGGAACAGCAGCAGCAGGGTAGCACCAAGCATTGTGGACAACTGAATGGAGAGGAAAAGTAGGCAGCCAGTGGGAAGAAAATAGCATGACAAAGATAAGGTAGTGTATGTTGGACATAACCATTAATATAATGGCCTCAACTCACCAATAAAGAGAAACACAGGCAGAATGAATCAGGAGACAGAATTCATCAATATGCTTTATACAAGAAATACATTTAACTTGAAAAGAGGTTCATAGACTAAAAGTTAAAGGAGAGAGAACAATGCTGTATGTGATAGGGAACCAGAAAGAAGTGGGGGTAGCTTGCCCATTAGCTTTGGAATAGACAAGAAAGACATGGCATTTTTATACAATGGAAAGCTACTCAGTTATAAAGAAAGATAACCTCAAGGCTCTTATAGGTAATTGGATACAACTTGATATCATACTCATGGATGAAATGGTTCAGAGTCACATGGGTGAACATCATGTTGTCTCCCTAGTACAAAAAACTAAAGGAATTAGTGGGATCCAAAATACACAATACATATTGTGAAGTGAAAAGGGAGGGAATGTCTAAAAAGGGAAGGCAGTGGCCATTGTTAATTTATTATTGTGATTTGAATTCCATATCGTTTCATTGTTGTGTTTAGTTTGGTTTTATTCTTTTTTGGTTTTTTATTGTATTTGATGGCATGGATAGTTATTTCAAACACAATAAAATACACTATGATATCCATTACTGATTTCCTATTACTTGTTTTGAAGCCCTGTATTGCTTTCTTGTTTTATTTTGAGTGATTTTATTCCATTTTGATTTGCTTGATTGTATTACGTCTGATGTTATGGACAGTTATTTTGAAGATAACAAGATGCATTATGGCAGCCACCTTTGTATTCCTATTATCTTGTTTTGAAGTTCTGTATTGCTTTCATTGTTTTGTTTTGATTGTTTTTGTTCTGTTCTGTTTTGTTTGATTGTATTATGCCTGGTGATAAGGGCAATTATTTTGAAGATAACAAGAAGCAATATGGTAGCCATTACTGATTTCTTTTTTTATTTTTTTTGAAGTCATGTACCATGTTCATTGTTTTGTTTTGACTGACTCTATTCTGTTTTATTTCATTTGGTTTTATTCTTTTCAAAATAAAAAAATAATAACTATTACAGAAAAAAAAAAAAAGAATTCAAAAACCTCCCAACAAAGGTAAGATCAGACCCGATGGCTACTTCAGACAATTCTACCTAATATTTGAAGAGGATTTAATGCCAAATCCTCTTAAAAATTGTCCAGACAATTCAAAAGAAAGAAAAATCCCAATCCTTATTTTATGAGGCTGGCATTACTTTTCTAGCAAAACCAAAAATATTTCTAAAAAATAAATCTACAGGAAGGCCGGCCTGAGCTACATAGTGCGACCCTGCCTCAAAAAACCAGGGCTGGGAGTTTGACTCAGTGGCTCAAGCACCTCTCTGGCAGGTGTGAGGTTGTGAGTTCAATCTCTGGTGCTGCAAAAAATAAATAAATAAATAAATCTACACACTAACATCCTTAATGGATAATAATGCTTCAAAATTCTAGCAAAAATTCAGTAATAGTTTTAAAATATTGTGCATCATAACCAAGTACAATTTATTCCTGAAATACAAGGATGTTTCAACAGACAAAAACCAATAAATATATATTAAAGAAAAAACTAATAAGACCATGCAATCATTTTAATGGATGCAGAAAAGGAGTTTAATAAGATTCAACACTCTTTTTTACATAAAAAACTTGACAAATATGAATTGAAGGAATGTACCTCAATATAATAAAGGCCACAAATGCAAAGCCACAGCAAACCACATACTTAATGGTGAAAGACTAATAGGGTTCCCTCTAGAAACCGAACACGAATAATGGTTTTCTTGCTCTTATTCTCATAGAATGGGAAATGCTAACCAGGATACTTGAACTAGAAAAATATATAAACATCATCTGTGTTGGAAAGAAGAGGTGAAATTATCTCTGTTTGAAGATGGCATATTTGCACATGTTTAAAAAACTAAAAGATTACATAAAATTGTTGAATTAATAAGCCAAGTCAATAATTTGTGTTATTCAAAGCAAACACAAAAAATCAGTTGTAGTTCTCTATACCAAGTAAGAGAAATTAGAAAATAAAATGAAGAAAATTATTCAATTTTTAAGAACATCTGAAGAATAATGTGAAGCTTGTACAATGACACAAAAAACTGCTGAAAGAAATGAAAAAGACATAAATAAATGGAAAGATATTTCATGTTTACAGATTATTATAAAAAGACTAATTCTGCTTAGGGTGATCTACAGTCATTGCAATCCCTATCAAATTCTAATGTCAGTTCTTTTTGTAAAAATAGAAAAACAAATCTAAAATTCACATAGAATTGCAAGGGAACACAAATAACAAAAAAATAGTGTTGAAAAGGGAATGAAACTCTTTCCTGCTTTGTAAACTCCCTACAAAGGTACAACAATAACCATTAAATGGTCAGATGACTTTCTTTAAATTAGCCACTATCATTTATTGAAAAAGGACAGTCTACCCTCAAATGGCGGGAGAATACCTTAGCATGGCCAGTTAGAAACAGAGCTTGGTGGGAAGCAACCAGATGATGCAGAATTCTGAAAGTAGGGAAGGAAAACATACACAAATATGGAGAATCAAACTGCAGGTAAAATTACTAGATTGAGTTTACTACCAGGATGGTAGAGAAAGGGAAGCAGGGCTGCTGCTGACCTGCATCTCCCACTAGACCCTTTACCCAGCAAGCATGCCATCTCTAGAGCAGATAGAGCATCTGGAGCCAATGAGCCAGCACTGCAGAGGTCAGATGCCTGGCTGCTGGGATACATACTACATAGTCTTCCTTCTACCTGGAAGAGGAAACCCAGCATGGGAAATACTGCAGTTAGGGTCCAGGGAAGCCATGAACTGCAACCAGTGATACACAAAGAAGAAAGTGAGAGACAACAGCACTAAAATGGGCTCTCCTTTCCCCCACATAATCCTCCCGAACACCAGGAGCTCTATGTTACTGCACCAGCCAGCCTGATGCCAGCACTAGGCATTGGCAAGGGAAGCTCCACAACATAAGCAAAGTATGGTTGGACCATGAGCATGGTAAAGCAGAACTTGCTGGCTAGGTGTAGAGACTGCATCCTGGGAGACACATGGAAGAAAGTGAGATACAGAAGAATGAGACCAGAGCAGGTGCTCTTCTTTCATTTCCTCAAACAATGGGGACATCTGAGACAGTGTGACAGTCAGCCTGTGACATCTTGCAATAGTAAGAGAGGATCATTGTTCCGAGCAGATGGTCACTGAGTTCCTGGAGCCCCCAAAGCCAGAGAACTCACTGCCAAGGAGCTAGAGACTGCATCCTGGGAGACACAGGAGAGAAAGGGAGATTGATCTGAACCAGACCAGAGCAGACACTGTCATATACACTGTGGAGCTCTGTCATGCCAGCAAGATCTTTTTAGTTTCCCAGGACAAGAATAGTGAGAGGATGAAGAAAATCAATATAGAGACAGAAAACTCAGGTCAGGTGGAGCCCTTCCTCCAGAAGGGAGGAATAGACTGCTCAAACACTGCAATGTGTTTATTTATACGTTTGTCATATGCCACTCCTTTGCTTAAACAGCTCACGTCTTACACCCTGTGTTGTCAGGTCTGGAACACCTGTTTGCCTCCAGCAATCCATGCCCTTAGGGCATTTGTTAGGTGCTCTGTGAACTTGAGATGTTCCTTGGGCACTCTGTGCCTTCGGCTCAGCGTAGGTGAATGATCACTAGCTCAGTGGCTCCCAACAGAAATCTCAGACAATATGAAACCCTGCCCATTACTAACCATCTTGCACTGGAAAAGCAGGCACTGTGCCAAGCCCAGGGATTGCACCAATTTGTGAGGGTTAGAGGATGGAGCACTTGGGACAGTGACTGAGAAGGGACCATAGGCAGGGAGACAGAGAGCAGATCTTGGGTTAGAGGGTTTTTGACGATGCATTAGACAAAAGATCCATGGAGGAAAACACAGAGACAACCACAAGATTTGCCCTGCAGAGAAGAAAGCAGGAGAGGGAGGTCCCTGGTGGTAGTTTAAATGAGAACTGAGTGTTGGGAAAACTGCATCACATCTCCTTCTTCTCAACTGAACAGAATTGGTTAGAATTTAGGATAAAAACAAAGGCCCTAACCCAATGCAAGGCTTGCAGTCAAGAGGCAGACCCAGGACATGATCTAGATCTACATGTCTTTCGGTTTCCGGAGGGGTCATTAAGGAGACCTCAGATGGGGAAACCAAGACTGAGTGGCTACAATCAGACTCTGACTATGGCATGAAGGAAGCTGTGTGACTACTTCAATTTTGTGCTATAGCATCTGTGTGGAGGTTTTGGGTTTGATTGCTTGTTTGTTTTGACCTTTTTGGGATGGGTTCTTTTCTATAATTATTTTATTAGTTTTTTCTCTTTACTGCTCTCCCCTTCAGTCTTTTTTTTATTTCACTTATTTCTTTTTCCTAATCTTTTTTCTCTCTTCCTCATTTTCTTATCTTCTCTTTTTTTCCACATTTCATATGGGAAGAGTAAAGGAGATGCTTATACTTGTGTAAAAGAGAGAAAGAATTGACCAGTGCTTTAATTTAAATGGTACCTATTTATGGGCATGCAAAGGTGACCCTTAACAAAATTGTACTTAGAGTCTCCAAAGAATACCAACTATATGCTTATTAACACATTCCAATAATATCACAGTTTTCCTCAAAATACACTTTCCTCTAAGTGCACTTCCCTCCCTCTGCATTCTTTCTTCCCTTCCACAAATAGTCCCTCAACCCCTTCTCAACACTGATCCTTTTCTCTGGCTATAAAGGTAATTTCAACATAGTACAACATCCATTCCATATTTTTCTACTGACATTTCTCTTATCTGCCTTTCTTACAGAGTTACCCCCTTTATTTTTTCCTTTGTCTTTTTTTCCCTCTCTTCATGCAGCCCAGACTAGTATCAGTAAAGTGTGTTCTGTAAGGGCTATTAATAGAAGCATGAAATTGACAAAGCAAATTTAGTGTTCATGATTAATGTATGATTAGATCTGTTGATTCTCTTATAACCAGGAAGAGTTCCTTTTCCTACATTATTGGTTCCAATTCTATCAAACCATGTAGGTCACATGATAGATAACACTTAGTGGTAAATAAAGACAAGATCTCAACACTAGAAAACAAGATCTTACTAAAGAGGTCGTCATACTAACAACAAAGTCATTTCACACTATTCGACTTCAATTGAAGAAATATAAAAACCCTAGAAAGCCCAAAAACTGACAATGAAATTGAGGTAGCAATTAAAAAAATAAAATAAAATAAAAAATAAAACAAAAAAATCACTACAATGTGAAGCCCAGTACCCAGTGGATTATCTGCTGCATTTCACAAGAACTTCAGGGAAGATCTAATGTCCATATTCACTGAGCACATAATGAAATTGAAAGCAAAGGAATACTGCCAAACACATTCCTAAAAGCTTGTGTTACCTTAGCTCCAAAATCAGATAAGAACTCAATAAGAACAACAAAAAGCCAATCTCTAAAACAAAATAGATGACAAAATCCAAAAATCATTAAAATAGAGAGCAAGAAGTCATTAAAAACATGCATCACAACCAGGTAGACTTCATATCAAGAATGCCAACATGGCTCAACATACACAAATCAATAAATATAGTACATCATATAAAAAGAAACTAGGAAAAATTCACATTATTATCTCCCAGTCTCAATAGATGCAAAAAAAGTATTTGAAAAAATCCAAAATGAACTCACACCCAAATAATTACAGAAGAATATAATCTCAATGTGATAAAAAGCTATTTGACAGTCCTATTGACATCATATTAAAGGAGAAAAAGCTAAAAACTATTCTTCTAAAGTTATTAAAGGGACAAGTATGTACATTTTCACCCCTCCTGTTAAGTGTAATATGTGAAAGATTAGCCAGGGCAATCAAACAAGAAATAAAAGCCACTTTTATAGGAAAAGAAGATGTCAAGCTATTATTATTCACAGATGACATGATACTTTCCACAGAAAACCAAAAAAATTACACCAGAAGATGCCAGAAAGTAAAAACAAAATTCAGCAATATAGTAGGATCAAAAATCAAAATACAAAAATTATATACCATTCCTGTACACTAATAATGAACTCAATGGGAAAGAAATTATAAAAGCCATACAATTTATAATATCCTAAATAAAAATTAAAAACCTAGGAATTAACTTACTAAAGGAAATGGGAAACCTCTACAACAAAAATTATACTACACTAAAAGGGAGACTGACAAGTACATCAGAAAATCTTCCTGAACCAAAAGAGACCCAATCAAACTTGCAAAATCAGACCACAGCAAAAGACTTCACAATCACATATTTCAAGTTGTATTACAAAGTAACAATGATAAGAGCAGCATTGTACTGGCACAAAAACAGTGTGGATCAATGAAACATGGTAAGCTGTATGGAAAGTATCCTATGAACATTCAGCAATTTGGTCCCTGATCAAGGAGCCAAAAATAGTGGAGGAAAGATTGTTTCTTTAAAATTTGTTGCTTGCAAAACTGGGTATACACATGAAGAAGACTGAGTCTAGACCTATATCTATTACAATAAACCAAAATAAAGTAAAAATTGACAAGAAACATTTATTCTGCTGGAAAATAAAGTAGGTAACACCCTGGAAGCTACAGGTCCATGTTAAGTTTTTCAGAACACAACCCTAATGCATGAGAAATAACATCAAGAATGAACAAATGAGTTTATAACAAATTAAAATGTTTCTGTACTGCAAGCAAAACAACCAACAGAGTGAAGAGATAACCTACAAAATAGAAAAGGATTTTTCCAATTACTCCTTAGATAGAAGACTAACATGAAAAGAACTTAACAAATCAGACACCCCATAATAAAAGATTCAATAAATAAATGAGCAACTGTTATGAATACAGACTCCTCAGCAGAAGTGCACAGGGTCAATAAATACATAACTACCAGAGAAATGCAAACTAAAGCAACATTGAGATTCCGTTTTACCTCTGAAAGATTAGCCACCACCAAGAAATCAAGTTATAAATGCAGATGAGACTTCAGGGATAAATGAATCCTGCTATAGTGTTGGTGGGATGATAAACTGCATACCCACTATGGAAATCACTATGGAATTTCTTCTAAAAAGCTAAAATTAGAAATTCTATTTGTCTCAGGTATTCCTTTTCTAAGTATCTTTCTGAAAGAGTGAAGACCTCTTATTGCACTGGTGAGTGTATAACCATGTTTATGTCAGCACAACTCATAATAGCTACCTTGGAAATAGATAAATAAAATACGTTATTTATACATAACTCAGTACTACTCTGCCATATGAAAGGATAGATCTGAGTCATTTGTAGGAAAATCTATGCATTTGGATGCCATATTATTTTATTGAAATAAATTAGATGGATAAACAATAGGGAACAGTCTTCAAATGGAAAGACCAGTCTTCAAATGGGAAGAGTATCTAGAGATGGAAATTTAGGAAGGGGAGAAGGGGAAATAAAAAGAATTAAGATATGTTATGAACTTATACCAACTCCCTACAATGGATGTAATCACCGTGTACTGCAAACATGTCCTAATGAAGAACAAAAACAAGCAAAAAAAAAAAAAACCTAATGGTTTTCTGGTAATTTGATATTCTCATACAATAAAATAAAAGTTAACTCTTACATCTTTACCATGCACAAATAGGCATGTGCAAAATTTATGAAACTAGAAGAAACCCAATTGAAAAACTTCATGACATTGCATTTGGCAATGATTTCTTGAATATGCCACCAAACACAGTCTTTAAAAACAAAAATGGATAAATAGGACCACATGAGAGTTTCACAAATTACATTTATGGTCATTTTCAACAGTGAAAACAC
This sequence comes from Dasyprocta punctata, assembly GCA_004363535.1. Lineage (NCBI taxonomy): Eukaryota > Metazoa > Chordata > Mammalia > Rodentia > Dasyproctidae > Dasyprocta > Dasyprocta punctata. The sequence goes on along the minus strand of RJWM01022964.1, from coordinate 14,918 downwards.
AACCTGTTGAATGAGAGAAAATATTTGGAAGTCATATGATAAAGGGGTATATTCATATTATACTGAGAATTCCTATAGCTCAACAATTAATAAAAAATGAATAAAGTATTTTTGTCCCAAAATGATAGTCAAATGGCCAGCAAGCATACTAAAAGACACCAAAAAATCACTAATTATGAAATAAATAAAATAAAAACTATAATGAGTTATTATTTCATACCTTTTAATATGACCATATATTTAAAAATGAAAGAATACACAACAGTGGGAAAAGAGTGGAGAGAAGAATACACCCTTCCAAGTGACAGCCACTGAGTCTCTTCCTCCAACCAGGCCCCACTCCCTAATGGCACATCCAGCTATAAACTCAAAAATGAGTTAATATACTGGTGAACTTCATGCCACCAAATTCTAATCACCTTCCAAAAGTCCCAACTCTGAATACACGAGACTTTGGGAAACATTTTAGATCCAAATTGTAACAATGAGTAAAGAATATATGGTATATACACACAATAAAATAGCATTTAGACTTAATCAGAAAAGAAATACTGTCACTTGCTATAACACTGACAAACCATGAAGATGTTAAGGGCAACCAGTGAAAAATTTGAAAAACTCCAAAAACAAAAAACCCACAATAGTCACAAAAAGACAAATATGATATGATTCCACTTATATGAAATATCAAAATAAATCATAGAAACAATAAGTAGAATGTTTCTCAGTAAGAGGAAGAGAGTAGGGCTAAGGCAGTTGTAACTTAAATGATGTTTCAGCTTCATAAGATCTACATGACATACTTAACACTGCTGCACTGTACCTCAAAGTAGTTAAGGTGGTAAATTTGTTGTTATTTATCTTATCAGAATAAGTGGAGAGCTGTTATGTATTGATAAATTCTAATTCGATAGAATCTTTTCATTGTCATTAATTTATGCATTTAGCAATTCCATTTCTTTTTCCAAAATTAAACATGTATTTAATGTTCCTATTTGACTTCTTGTTTTGAAATCTTAATTCATGGACTGTGAATATAACTTGATTTCTAATAGGTGAATATAAAGCTTTGTATTTTCTTACATTTGTTTATTCTTAATTTCATACTTCTGTGTGTAGTTTTTGTTTTGTTTTGTTTTGTTTTTTTCGGTACCAGGGGTTGAACTCACAACCTCTTGCCTGCCAGGCAGGTGCTTAGGCCACTGAGCTAAATCCCTGGCCTTCCATGTCTAGTTCTTTAATTGTAATTCATTTATTATAATTTCTACTCTTTTCCTCTTTAAACGAAAAGTTGCTTTATTCTGTAAAACCTTTATCACTATAACTTATCTCCAGTATATTCTGGTTTGAGAAGTTATTTTGTGCATGGCTAATATTAGTATTATCTTTAAGTACAGTATTTTCCATGTAAACTTACAAAGATTATGATTCTTTAAGTTATTTGGCATAAAATAAATATGTTTTAATCAGAGCAAGCTTGCTAGTTGCTTCATTTAAATCTTATATGCATATTATTTGTCTACTTAACTTATTAATTTGAGTGATATTATAAATCTCTCAATATATTTGTTGTTTATTAATTTCTTGTTTGACATAAAAAGTGTTTGGTTTATGTCAAAATTATGTTATCAAAAATTGATGAATGTTTATATCAACTTAGAGGTTTCTCTATTGACATGCAACATTTCTTTGTTTTCTTTGTTTTAGTACCTTTATCTTAAATTCTATTTTGCATGATATTAATATCATTTTAACTTGCTATTTCCACAAATTGGTGCTAGGCAGAGGAAACTACATATGTTCAGTCTGTCATATTTGTTCAAATGTTATCTTCAATGTTCCAAGATATTAATGGGAATTATTCCAAATTTATTCTACATTTTAGATGATTTTTTTCTGAAAAAATGATTCAATAAATCTCAAATAGCTGAAAACAAAAAAAAATGCAGAGAAGGAGGGGGTTGTCAGATGATGAAAAATCATGGGTAGAAAGATTTTGCAATAAGATGTTGTCTTTAGTGGTGTGGACAAGAGAAAAGAACTTCGTAGAGAAATAATAGGTGGTATTTAAAATACTTTAGAATATTTGAGTATTGTCATCAGATATAATTTTCTTTCATAATCAAAAAACCTTCAGTGATTTCTATATTTTATATGAGTACTTTAGAATATTAGCTGCGAACATTTGTGTGTCTTTCAATGTGACAATTATTCGACTCATCTTGCCTGAATCTTACTAAGTCTCCTATGAAAATTTTCATTTTCAAATAATATTAACCACACTTTTCAAGGATCTAAGATAGTATTAATAACTTTACAAGGTAGATTGTACATTCATTTTTATTCATTTATTTTTTATACTGGGAATTGAACTCATGACCTTATGCTTGCCAAGCAGGCGCTTGTGCCACTGAGCTAAATCCCTGGCCCAATTGTATACTTGTTTTTCAAATACCTTCCTGATTTTAGTGTGTGGGCTATGTGAAATAATATCAATGTAAGCTTCTATAGATTTTGCTTTAGATACATATTATCAATTTTAAATTTAAAAATCACCTGTGTTGAGACAGAGGAGAATGTATTTGACCAATTTTAGGATGAGATTATTGAGGTCAGCATTATTAAAGATTTTACTGTTTTTAAATCTGGTAAAATCAAGCCTAAATTAAATTTTCTAGTACTCAAAATTTTTTATTCAATAGCATAATTAATTCCTGGATTGACTTTTCAATGCAAGTACAAGAGGAAGAATTCTAACACTAAAAAATAGCACATCTAGTGAGAAAAACTATATGAGAAACAAAAATATTACACAGAAACAGATGATATGTTCTTGAAGATTAAATCAGCTTTTAGTTTTTTGATTCTAATATATATATATATACATACGTTTACTCTAATAATTCTGTTTAGAAAACAAATGGATTTACATGGCCATCAAATGACATTTGCTTTCATCATCTAATGGCCTTGCTTTAGTTACTTGTACTTTTTTCCTCAAAAAGTCGTATCTATTAAAACATTCAGATATATAGGGTCACACCAATGGATGAATGGATAAAGAAGATGTGACTTTTTTTTTATACAACTGACTACTGCCCAGTCATAAAGAAGGATAAACTTGAGACATTTCTAGATAAATGGATACACCTTGAGACCATAATGTTAAGTGAAATAAATTGGACATGCATGTTTAAACACAGTATTGTTTCTCTGGTGTGAGAAACAGCAAGTGTGATAAAGAACAAAATGTATAATAGATGTTAGGGAAATGGGAGCAAAATGTTCAAATTAGGAAGTGAACAAGGGAAGGGGTAGGAGGAAAGGAAAGAAGGGATAAGAAAGAAGAAGATAACAGAAGAAAAAATGGAAAGAAAAGATTTTGAAAATAAGCAGAGATAGAGGGGTTGAAGGTATGAGGGGGGAATGGGAAAGAAAGAAGCAAGATATGTCACGTACAAGTACAAATTCCCTTTAATGAATGTTAACGTTATGCATATCTAAGATCTATCAGTGAAAAAGTTAAAAAATCATACTCTGCAAATGACCTAAAAAATCAATAATGACTACTCCTAATTAGCTGGTCACTGAGCTATAATTTCTTAGGATAATTTTAGCTATGATTATTAAAGTAAGGAAAGTAATAAAGTACTTATGTCAGAGGTAATTTTTTATATAGTCAAAATGTACCTGTGCAGAATGTATATGTTTTGCCACATATCATCTTTGCATAACAAATGCAAAACAGAACTTACGAAACCAGTCTCAGAAGTTAAACTGAAAATAGATATTTGGTTTTAGAATTTCTTTCTTGATAGTGAATTATTACTCTCACTTTCGACCCCACTATTCATGTTATTTTCACAGTAAAAATTTTCCTGATTATCATTGAAAAAGTACTGACCTAATGTTAAAGAAAGGAAATGGAACTGAAATCAAAGATTGCCATTTCATATAAAATCAACAAAAAAACTACCATTAATATTATGTTTAAAAGTTATTCAGAATTTATTCACAAATGGTATTCTATTCAATTTTATTAATTAGTCCAATAAAACTCAAAAAATTATCATGAAGAACTCATATTAAAAATCTTGCTAGATTTTCTGTTTGCATACATAATTGGATAGAAAATTCAGATGACACTCTATTGTGACATCTGCCAATGAGTATAAAAGCTAATATAAAATGAATAAGTTCAAATAAATGAAAATGGTTGTCTTTTAACATCTAAAAATTAATGCAGATGAATTTATGTTAAACTTTAGCAAGCAACTAAATCATATAAATCATATGATTTTCATGTTTTTTGTACGATTTAAAAAGAAGGCTTATTTGTGCTGAGTTTTTCAGAATATACTATCTATTTATATCTGATCATTAGAAAGTTTAATTTGAATTTCAGTCTTTTTTTTTAATTTCAGTCTTATTTAAGATTTTAACTCTCAAGTAATTATGCTTTACAACACATTTGGGTGCTTAAATTTGAATGAATTTAGCATGCTTTATTAGTGCATGCTGGTTTCAACTTACCAATATATTGGAATTGTTCCATTCTGGCATCAAAAGAAAAAAATTAAATGATGATGAACTAAGAATTTTAATAGACTGTAATTAATCTTGTGTAGCTTTTTCATAAATGTGAGCTTAAAGAATCTGCTTTCTATCCTAATTATAATATTGGTTACAACATTGTAATCTGTCAAGCAAAACAGCTCTTGTGTTACATTAAAGTCAAAGTATTACAGCTGGGGGAAGTTTGCTGGCTTTTTAATACTGACACATGACAAAGAATCTAGAAAGTTCTGCTGAAATCTTCTATTCTTGGAAATCTGAAGAGCTCCTTTGAATTCAGTAAAGATTTATACATTTTTATCATTTTACAATTTCAAGTATCCCTGTTCCCAGGGATAAAAAGAGGGCACAGAGTGTGACACCATTTTCTCAGGCTTGAGTTTCAAAGCATCAGAAAGATACACTCAGTATTGTCTGGGAATTCAAACAAAAAGTCAGTCTAAGAAACACACTGCTCACATTCTCACACCCTGAGTCAGATTTTGTTTGCCACAGAAGATAGACATGCTATCTAATATTAGAAATCTTCTATAAATTCTACAGAAAACTTATTGAAATAAACATCTATATCTTAAAATGTACCTTTTATTTATTTTATTTTTTATTTTGTTTTGCAGCAATCTTCCTTCATCAGTCTCATAAATGTCAGGGTTACAGGTCCACCATGCTGAACATTCTCTGTACCCGTGAAATGCTAGGTAGGGCTTCCCATAGCTCAGCACAACCCTAATCACTATATTTATTGTTCAAAATAATTATTGCAAGTTTAGAATATGCATTGCTTTTCCTAGGATATTCCAGGAAACAGACCTAAGATGAATTCTGTTCAGCAGTTAGTATCTCTACATCTGCTGCAGTGACCATACTTAGTAGGCATTATAGTTTGTCTTAATTGTGCTGCAGTGTCCTGCTTTAATACTTGATCTACTTAAATAAACACTTTCTTCAATGTTTCTGTCTGTATATTATTTTGCATATTGAGCAGATTGTAGATGGACAGTTTGCAATATTTAATATATCATGCAAATCAAGAAGTGTGGAAATATTCAGTCTCTTATTTCAAGGTCAATGTCACATTCTCTGCATATGGTCTAGGACATGGACTTGTGTTAGAATATATCCTCAGATTTGGGATAGAAAAAGTAGCACTGAGATCACACATCTATTTCTGATCTTTGAATGAAAGGGATAGTAATGATAGTAAAGCACATGTACTTTATCACTGAAATTAAACTAGACATTGACAGTTCAAATGTGAACAAGCTTCAAGGAATATTGTTGTTATTTTAGTTTCTGGTGGTGCAAGAACAATGTTTATGGGGAAAAAGATCTAAGAATGAAATCTAGAGTACTGTGAAAGTGAAAAATCAATGAAGAATGACATTTTCTTATTAGATTAAATTAAATTATATTTAAAATAATTTATACTTGGTTGCATAATAGTACATACAAATATAAATGTATTCTAATGATATTAGCAAAACAGAAAAAAGCTTTTTATTCATTGCCAAAATAAAAGTGGTCCTTGGTGCCACAGAAAATCCTATTAAGCATGTCATGCACTTAATTTTTAGGTGTTGTGCCATTTTCAGTGTGGTATGTTATTACTCCATCAGTTGCTGTTTGGTGTGTTACCATGAATCGAGAAGGAATATTATGATCTATGAATCAGGACTCTTGATCCTGTGTCTTGTGCATTTTTCAAAGGGGAAATAATTCTATCACTATTTTTGTTAAAAAAAATCCTCATACTGCTAAAGAAAACCAAAACAAACAAACAAACAAACAAACATCCCAAAAACTATTGTCAGCTACAGGGTTCCACCCAAAACACAGTTTGCCTAACATGAAGGTGGAATTGTGCTGAGTTAGACTCAGTCTTTGTGCTTGACCAGTGTTGCTGTGTGAATTTACATGGTACTGATATCATTCCTGATACCATCTCCTTTTGTCTCTCTAACCACACCTTAACCACAGTGATCCTGTCGAAAGGTATCAGTGTGTTGTTTCCTGACCCCTTGTGAATTTCAGGAGTGATAACTCACTAGGGCAATGGGGTTCCTCTCTCTGGGTTGGCAATCTTTAGATAACACTGTGCCAGCTCAAGACCAAATGGTTCCTCATGGTTCATGGCTACACCAGAGATTTCCAAGAATGACTGTCTTCCCCTTCTGATTCCTTTGGCATTCACTTTTTAGCTGTCATAGAATTCAAACAAATTTTAGTGGTTTCCAGTTTTTTATTTTTACTTAATATTTGAGGTATTAATACAAATTGTCACATGAATGGAACTTAATTTGGTCCATACTGGAACATAAAAATAATAAAATTTAGAAGTGATATTTTTAAGTAGCATTTTTATAAGGTCAGATATAGTATGTTACATTAAAAATGTTGTGTTGTATAAAATATTTTCATTAACTATCTAGGCAATTTGAAAGCAAATCTTAGTGTTTTTAAATAATAATGAAGATTTAGTAAAAAAGAATGTTAGTATTTAGTTTATGTTCTAAGAATTTTTTAAAAATTTTGTATATTAGCCAATTTCTCTTTTCCATGTATAATGAAATTTCTTCAATATTCTGTTGTAAGAATATAGCTCATTTGATTCAGATACTATTCAACTAAAGCATAAAATTCATTTATTTAGGAATCTGAATTCTTCAGAATCAAATGTACTTTCGCAAAATACCACTGATTGTTTCGTTTAAATCCATTACAATTTGATGTCACAAAACAGTTGTCACAATTTTAAATATTTATGCTAATTATCCAAAGATAAATATTGGTGATATAATGATTACACTAAACATGAAAGATAAGTGATCAATTATCTTAAATTAATCAAGAATTTTCCTGAATGGTAGTGTAAAATGACAACATTGGAGATAATAGTGTAACAAAGAAATGAAGTTTGACATTAATATTTTTTCTGCTTTACATTCTTGATTTTACTTTTAAGTAAATTTTAAATTTCTTTAAGAGTACTGTGATTACTCTGTGATATTTTTCTTTTCCATGACAAAAAGGTTTATAAAGATTTTAAAAACAGTGTTTTGGGGGTCAGCTAAAATGTCATTTTGATTTTTTTTATTAAAAAAAACCAAAAAAGTGTAGAAATAATTCCAAATTTCAAAACAAATAGTAAGAAATTAACACTAGTAAATATGTTGCAAATTGTTACCTCAGAAGTAGTTGTTCCAGCTTACAAGATATAGGCATTAAAAATTATCAAACAATGACAACACAAGCTGTTCTTTTTTGATAACATAAGAGATTAGTAGTATAGTTTTCTATCTTTCATACATACACATACATACTATTATATATTTATAACAACATACATATAATCTTTTCCTTTCTTCCTTTTATCCTCTCTCCTATCCCAGTTGTCCTTTCCTTTCATTATTACAATATCTACTGCACATTTTGGATCTTTTTACCCTTTCAGTTTTTTTATTTTTTATTTTTTTGCAGTAGGGAGACTATATGATATTTATAAATGTGAATTTGATTTATTTCACCTGTGAGTATAGTCTCAGCTTGCCTCCATTTAAAAACCTCAAGATTATCGATTATCACTTTTATAGCTGAGTAATATTCTATTGTAGAAAAATACCACATATTTTTAATCCATTCTGCAGTTGATGGGTATTTTGGTTGTTTCCAAGGTTTAGCTATTATAAATTGTGCTATTATAAACATGAGTGCACGTATATCACTGTGGCATGACGTTTTCAATTTTTCTGGCAAAATACCCAGAAGTGGAATAGCAGGATTGAATGAGACTTCCAATTCTGGTTTTTTGAGGAGTCTCCTTACTGATTTCCACAGTGATCATACCAGTCTACACTCTCACCAGCAGTGGAGAAGCGTTCATTTTTTCCACAGCCCCACCAACATTTGTTATCAGCTGATTTCTTGATGGCAGCTATCCTTTCTGGAGTGAGACGGACTGTCAATGTTGTTTTAACTTGCATTTCTCGAATTACCAGTGATGGTGAACCTTTCTTCACACATTTATTTGCCAGTTGTGTTTCTTCATCTGAGAAGTGTGTGTTCATCTCAGAAGCCCATTCTTGGATTGGGTCTTTGAATTTGAGGGGCCTGAAGTTTTTCAATTCTTTACATGTTCTAGATATAAATCCTTTGTCTGAGGGACAGCTGGCTAAAATTCTTTTCCATTATGTTGGTTTTCTTTTCACTTTGTTGGTGATTTCTTTTGAGGTGCAAAAACTTTTTAATAAGATGAGATCCCAGTTGTTGATCTTTGAAGTTCTACCCGTGTGGTTCGCATTTTGTTCATGAACCCTTTGCCTACCCCTATGTCTTCAAGATTTCTACCTACTTTGTCTTCAGGTAGATTTAGTGTTTCTATTTTAATATTTAGAACTTTGATCCATTTTGACTTTAATTTAGTGCATAGAGATAGACATTGGTCTAGTTTCAGTCTTTGGCATGGGGAAAACCAATTTTTCCAGCACCATTTATTAAGAAGACTATCTTCCTTCCAGTGAACATGTTTAGCCACTTTCTCATATGTAAGGTGGCTGAGTATCTTTATAGTTATGTTTGCATGTTCTAATCTGTTCCATTAATCCTCAGGTCTGTTTTATTGCCTGTATCATGCCAATTTTATCCCTGTAGTTTCGTAGTATAATTTCAAGTCAGTAATTGAGATGCCTCCTGCCTTGTTTTTGTTGCCCAGGATTGCCTTTGCTATTCTAGGTCTCTTCTGTTTCCAAATGAACTTTAGGAATGTTTTCTCTAGATCTGTAAGCTATGTTACTGGTGTTTTGATTGGGATTGCATTAAATTTGTATAACAATTTTGGGAATATGACCATTTTAACAATGTTGGTTCTTCCTAACCAGGAGCAAGGGATATCTTTCCATTTTCTGACATGCTCTCCAATCTCCTTTTTTAGAGTACTATAGTTTTCAATGCATAGGCTTTTACAACCTCTGTTAGGTTGATTCCTAAGTATTCCTTTTTTTTTTTTTTTTTTGGATGCTGTTTTAAAAGGTGTTTTACCCGTAATTTCTCTCAGTGAGTTTGTTGTTTGTATACAGGAATGCTATTGATTTTTGAGTGTTGACTTTGTATCCAGCTACACTGCTGAATTTGCGTATTAACTCTAGTAGTCTTTTGGAGGAGTTTTTGGGATCTTCTGTGTAGAGTATCATGTCATCTGCAAATAGTGATAATTTAACTTCTTCCTTTCCTATTCTTATTCCTTTTATTTCTGTCTCTTGTCTAATTGCTCTGGCTAATGTTCCCTGAACTATATTGAATAAGAGTGATGATAGTGGACATCCTTTTCTTGTTCCTGATTTTAGAGTAAAAGCTTCCAGTTTTTGTCCATTTAGTATAATGTTGGCTATTCATTTGTCATAGATGGCTTTTATCTGATTGAGGTCTGTACCATCTGTTTTGAGTTTCTGAAGGGTTTTTGTCATGAACAAGTGTTGGACTTTATCAAAAGCTTTTTCTGCATCTATTGAGATGATCATGTGATTTTTGTTTTTGACTCTGTTGATGTGGTGTATTACATTTATTGATTTGAGTATGTTAAATCATCCCTGCATTCCTGGGATAAATCCCACTTGGTCATGATGTATAATCTTGATAATTTGCTGCATTGTATTTGTCAGCATTTTATTGGGAGTTTTTGCACTGATGTTCAATAGGGAGGCTGACCTATAGTTCTCCTTTCTGGTTGGATCTTTCTCTGGTTTTGGTACCAGAGTAATACTTCCCTGCAGGAATGATTTAGGGAGGTTTGCTTCACTTTCAATTTCATTGAGGAGTTTGAGGAGTGTAGTGTTAAATCATCTCTAAATTTCTTGTAGGATTCAGCTGTGAATCCATCAGGACCTGTGCTTTTCTTTGTTGGTAAGTTTTTAATTATATTTTCAGTTTTAGTATCTGATATTGGGTTATTCAAAATTGTTATAGCTTCCTGATTCTGCTTAGGTAATTCAAACATTTCTAAGAATGTGTCCATTTCCTCTGTGCTTTCCACCCTATGTGAGTAAGAATTTTCAAAGTAGGTATTTATGATCTTCTGAATTTCCATGGAATCTGTAGTAATTTCACCCTTTTCATTCTTTATTGCATGAATTTGAGTTTTTTCTTTTTCTTGATAAAGTTAGCTAAATGTTTATCAATTTTGTTTATTCTTTCAAAGAACCAACTCTTCAATTCATTAATTCTTTGTATTATTTTCTTAGTCTCAATTGTGTTAATTTGTGCTCTGATCTTTATAGTTTCCTCTCTTCTATGAGCTTTGGGCTTGGCTTGAGCTTCTTTTTCTAGAAGCTTGGGGTGTAGCATTAGGTTGCATATTTGTGCTCATTCTGTTTTTCTGTTGTGGCAATTCATTGGTATATATTTCCTTCTTTAATTTAACCTGTAACCCATTGGTTGTTCAAGAGGTTGTTATTTAATTTCCATGTATTTATGTAGATTTTGCAGTTTCCTTTGCCATTACTTTCCAATTTCAATGCACTCTGATCAGATAATATGCATGTGATAATTTCAATCCCTTTTCATTTACTTAAGCATATTCTATGGGCTAATATATGGTCTACTTTAGAGAATGTCCCATGTGCAGCTGAGAAGATTGTGTATTCTAATGTTGTTGAGTGGAACATTCTGTAACTGTCTACTAAATCCATTTGTTCACAGGTGATTAAGTTCTGTTATTTCTTTGCCAACTTTTTATCTAGTTGATCTATCTCTTTTTTGACAATGGGGTAGTAATGTCCTCTGTTACAATTGTGTTGTTACATATTTGGTTTTTCATGTCTATTAGTATTTGTTCTATATATTTGGGTGCTCCTGTATTTGGTGCATATATATTTATGACTGTTAGCTCTTCCTTTTGAATTTTTCTCCTAACAAGTATGTAGTGACCTTCTTTATCTCCTTTAATCATTTTTGGTTTGAAGTTCACATTGTCTGTGAGCAGAATAACTATCCCTGCTTTTTTTTCTGGGTTTCTGTCTCATGGAAGATTGTTTTCTACCCTTTGACTTTTAGTCTAAGAGTTTCCTTTTGAGTCACATGTATTTCTTGTGTACAGCATATTGCTGGATCCTGTTTCTTGATCCATTCCATCAACTTATTTCTTTTAATTGGTGAATTGAGGCCATTTATATAGATGGATATAAATGATATGTACTGGCTTAACTTTGTCATGTTATTTTCCTGTTGTTGGCTTCCTGCTTTTCCCTTTTGTTTAATTGCTTGCCCTGCCTGGTGGTTTCTTTCTGTTGTTGTTCTGGGAATTGTCATTTTTATCTCTCTCTAGTATGTCTTTCAGTATTCTTTCTAGGGTTGGTTTGGTGAACATGAATTTCTTCAGTTGTTCTTTGTCATGGAAGTACATTATTTCTCCATCAATTTTGAAATTAAGTTTTGCAGGGTACATCAATCTGGGTTGAAAGCTGTTTTGTTTCAGGGCTTGAAATACTTCATTCCAAGCTCGTCTTGACTTGAGGGTTTGTGCTGTAAAGTCTGCCATGATTCTAATGGGCTTTCCTTGATAGGTGAGTTGTGTCTTTTCTCTGACAGCTTTGAGTATTCTCTTTATATGCTGATTTTCTAGGATCTTAATTCTTATATGTCTGGGTGTCAATTTATTCTGGCAATGACTGTTTGGCATTCTATATGCCTCACTTATCTGTATATTCAATTCTTTTCTCATGTTTGTGAAATTGCCTGCTATTACTTCTGTGAATGGTTTTTTTATGTTATTAGCGATGACTCCTGCATTGTAATTTACACTTTTCAGTCTTATATTGCTTCTCTTTGCATTGTTTTGAAGCTGTTGAATTGTTATTTCATGCTCCCTTGTTATTTTTACAAGTTCTTTCTTTTTATGATCACTAGCTGTGATCCTATCTTCAAGGTCCGAAAGTCTATCCTCAGCTTCATTCAAATGGTTTTGCCAGCTTTCAGTGGAATTTTTAATTTCCTGGATATCTCTTTGAATTTGTTTCATGTATTCTATTTCTTTCCTATGTTGTTCATTCAAGGTTTCCATCATTTTACCATACTCCTGTACTTTTTTTATCTTTGTCTTTTCTAGCTATGCTGAGCATTTCCTTTATTAATGTTGTCATTTCTTTCTTTACCTAAGAGATTACTTGTAATCTGATTTCCTCTATAACCTCATGGATTTGTTTCTTTATTTCACTTGCTATGTTTTCAGAAATTTCAGGTGTCTTACTTCTAATCTCCTGTATTTCAATGTCTCCTGTACTTGTTCCTGATGGACTGGTTGTTTGAGATTGCATTTTTCTTTTTCATTCTGTCCTTATCACATCTTGGGTTAATATTTTGGTCTTTTCAGTTCCATTAGTCTCAACTGTCTGTTGTGTGTATCTTAGGGTCCTGTTGTATGGGTGATGTTTGCCTAATTGCTGGGGCCTACAATGAAGGGGAGGGATCAGGCGTCCAAATTTCTCCTGCAGGTCCTGTTGAGTGAGTCCAATATTCTTCCTAGTCTGAGTAGCCTAGAAGTATTTATGTAAGCCAATCCTTAGCTCCTGTTGTTACTGCAGCTTTAGGTGGTTCAAGGTCGCCAGATATACCTGGCTATAGTGTATGCCTCAGCTGGGACTCTACTGTGTCACTAGGGGTCTCCTAGGCCCTTTCAAGTTCCTCCGGGTTAGTGGAGGCCTTGTTGGTGCTCTCTTCTACCCACCTGGTGGTGTCTCTATGAAAGAAGGGCTTACCCACACACTTGCCAGCTTGCCAACATCCTACAGCTGGAGGGGAGAGTTTGCTGCTACTCCTGTTTACCCACTGAGATCCTCCATTTGAGGGGGAAACTAGCCTCACTGTCTCAGGCCCACTGAGGTCCTCTGTGTGGGTGAGGAGTTGCTGAGGCTTCCACCAGCCCACCACAGTTCTGCAGGTGGTAAAAGGGGTTGTTGATAGTCTGTGGGCTGCTGAGGTCTTTGGGTGGGTGGAAAGGGCAACCAATAATCCTGACTGTTGTTGAGGTCTCTGGGATAAGAGGGAGGAGTGATCAATGATCCTGTCACCCCCAAGGTCTCCAGGGTGAAAGAGGAAGGGTGACTGACAGTCCCACTTGCTCCCAAGGTCACTGGGATGAAAGAGGAGGGGTGATTGATGATCTCACCAGCCCCTGAGTTCTCTGGGGTGGAGCTAAAATGTCATTTTGGAACAACATTTAAGTACATGAGATTATTTTTAAAGTTTTAAGATATTTTTGCACAATGAAAATTCATTTAGTTGTATCTTATACATCTAAGGAAACATTTTTAGGACAAACAGTTGAAATATGTGCTTATAAAGCTGACACAGTTAAAGTTCTTTTGGCAAAATGAAAGGAAACTTACATCTTATTCTCACTTCTAGTCTTACATTTAAGTTTTTTTATTTAAAAGTAATGTAAGCTGTATTAATTTTCCATAAATGTTATAAAATGTAATGAAAATTACTAACTACATACCCTTCATAATGCTGATACTCATGCAGTTAGGAAGACAATTGCAAAGTTCCAACTCCATCTTGTATCTAAAGAGTAATAAATTGCTTCAAAAAATCAATAGACTAGAGGAAATTGTTGTCACACTGGAATAGACTCCATCATTCCACATTTATTGTTTGATTTATTGAGAAATTCTCTGGACTAAAAATGTAGATCCATCTCACACTTCAATTGGTTTAATATATCTCAAACATTTTTTGTACTAGAAAACAATATAGCTGATTCATCAGAAGCATTAATCAAAGCTCATAGTAACTTTTACCATATATATCTTCAGAATTTATAAAGCAACTCCATACATTTATCTCTTTTATTAACCTAACAGCAGTAAGAATAAGTCATGAAAGTCTGTCATCCCTATTTTTGCAGATGGCTAAACTTAACAGCAGTGATATCAGTAATTTGCCATGACTCACATCTGGTAACTGACTTGTGTGATTGGAAGGCAAAACTTCAGAAAAAGATTGAGGACTTTTCACTCTATTTACATGGTGAAAGCTAAATTTCTAAAAATGTGTAGTAAAGTTTTATCTTTATTTTGAAATTTATTCTAGTTTCTAATAAAACTTTACATTTTCACTGAAGATACCTTATTTATTTAGCAGTACAAAATTGTCCAAGCAAATGTATGCACTGGCTATAGTTTAGTTTTAGGAACTGTCATTTTAACATAATACGCTGCAATGCACTATTTTCCCTACCACTGGTAATGATGTAGAACAACCAAATAAAAGCATTGAAATTTAAAACAAATAAATAATGGAAAGAGAAAATGATTTAAATTTCATTGAGTTATAATTATTCCCAAGCAAGATTT
>RJWM01022963.1:0-32885 GCA_004363535.1 Dasyprocta punctata | reverse complement strand
CTAACAAGTGTGTAGTGACCTTCCTTAACTCTTTTGATAATTCTTGGCTTGAAATTCACATTGTCTGCAAAGAAAATAATTACTTTTTTCTGGTTACTGTTGCATAGGAGATTATTTTCCAACCTTTGACATTCAGTTTATAGATTTCTTTTTGAGTTAAATGTGGTTCTTGTATGCAACATATTGTTGGATCTAGTTTCTTGATCCATTCTGCCAGTCTGTTCCTTTTGATTGGTGAATTGAGGCCATTTATATTGATGGTTGTAACTGATATATATTGGCTTATGCTTGTCATGTTATTTTCCTGCTGTTGGTTCTCTAACTTTTCACCTCTATTTAATTGCTTGCCCTGCCTTGTGATTTCTTTTATTGTTCTTGGAATTGTGGTCTTTTTTATGTCTTTCCTGAATATCTTTTAGTACCCTTTGTAATGTTGGTTTAGTGGTCATGAATGTCTTCAGGTGTTCTTTCTCATGGAAGTACCTCATTTATTCATAAATTTTGAAGGGTAGTTTTGCAGGGTACCTCAATCTGGGTTGGAAGTTGTTTACTTTCAGGAATTAAAATACTTCACTGCAAGCTCTTCTTGACTTGAGGGTTTGTGCTGAAAAGTCTACTGTGATTCTGTTAGCCCTTCTTTATAGGTGATGTGTTCATTTTCTTATGCTCCTCTGTTTATCTGTGTATACTCAAGATTGGCTGACCAGTTTCTTCATTATGGCTGTCATTTCTTTTTTTTTTTTTTAACCTGATAGAGTATTTCTGATCTGATTTTCTCTATAGCCTTATGCATTTGTTTCTTTACTTTGGTTACTATCATTTCAGAAATTTCAGGTTTACGTCCATTTTTCTTTATCTTGAGCTTTCTGTGTCTCATTCTGATTGTACTGGAGCTCTGAGATTGCATTTGCTATATCAAAACATTTTTATTTTGTTTTCTTTGTTGATTCTTGCAAGCTTTTTTAGTAGATAGCTCTGTCATTTGTATCAAGGACTCTCTAAGAAAATTCTTTTCCACACAGTTAGTCCCACTTGTCCATCCTGTGTGCCCTAATCAGCATCCTATTATGTGACTAGCATTCCCCTAGTCACCAGGTCCCACTGATGTAGAGAGGAAGCACCAGTCACCTGGATTCTTACTGCCAGGCCAACTACCAGGTCTTATGATGTAGGGGTTAGGATTTTGTCTAAGGGGTTATGGTTTTGTTTTCTTTTATGATTTGAAATACAAATTCCAAGCTCTCATGTCTTGAAGGTTTGTGTTGAGAAGCTGGCTATAATTCTGATGGGCTTTTCTTTGTAGTTGATTTGTTTCTTTTCTTTCTTTTTTTATTTAAGAGAAAATGGACACAGAAAAGAAAAAACAAAAAGCAAAAGAGATAAACAAACAACAACAACAAATCCAATACAATAACATTATAGGTTTACAAAGTGAGATGATTGGAATTTAACAGAGGTTGTAATATTGCATATTGTTACCTTCAGAGAGGTTGTTTAGATTGACAGATAAAGACATGTAAAATTGATCTAATCATAAGAGTATTAACTGTTCTTTTTCAATAACTAATGCATTTAGTAGTACAGTCATTTTAACTATCTTATGTATACCTATATGCAAATTTATGTCTTTTTCCTTTTCCTTCTTTCCTCTTTTCCCCTTATAATACCTCTTGTTATCTTCAAAATAACTACCCATACCATCAGACGCAATGCAATCAAACAAAATAGTACAGGATAAAACCAATGAAAAACAAAACAATGGAAGCAATACATAGTAAAACAACACTGATTACTATAATGCCTCATATTATCTTCTAAGCAGTTGCTTATATCATCAGTCATAATACAATCAAACAAACCAAAATAGAATAAAATCACTCAAAATAAAACAATGAAAGCAATATAGGGTTTCAAAACTAGGTGATCAGATATCAATAATGGTTACAATAATGTGTTTTGTTATCTTTGAAATAGCTGTCTGTGCCATCAAATATAATAAAATTAGGCAAACCGAAATAGAATAAGACCAAACTAAACAGCTCAATGAAAACAATACAGGACTCAAATCACGATGATAGATTAACAATGGCCACTGCCTGCCCTTTTTAGACACTTCCTCCCCTTTCGTTTTCACAATATGTATTGTGTATTTTGAATCCTACTAACTCCTTTAGTTTTTTTGTACTAGGGAGATAACATGACGCTCACCCATGTGGCTCTGGGCCATTTCATCCATGAACATGACCTTAAGTTGTATCCATTTATCTACAAGAGGCTTGAGGTTATTTTTCTTTATAGCTGAGTAGCTTTCCATTGGATAAAAATGCCATATCTTTCTTGTCCACTATGTAGCTAATGGGCAAGCTACCCCCACTTCTTTCTAGTTGCCTGTCACATAGAGCATTGTTCTCTCTCCTTTGACTTTCAGTCTATGAATCCCTTTTCGAGTTTAATGTGTTTCTTCTATAAAGCTTGTTGATGGATCCTGTCTCCTGATCCTCTCTGCCTGTGTTTCTTTCCATTGGTGGACTGAGGCCATCTACGTTAATGGTTAAGGCCAACATGCACTGCCTCGTCTCTGCCATGCCACTTTCCTGCCATTGACTGCCCACTTTTCCTCTCTACTTAATTGTCTATCCAGCTGGCAATGTCCCTCTGCCACTGTTTCTGGAGCTGTGGTCTTTTTTTATCTCTCTCTAAAATTTCCTTCAGTATTCTTTGTAGGGTTGGCTTGGTGGTGATAAATTCCTTCAGTTGTTCTTTGTCATAGAAGTATCTTGTTTCTCCGTTAATTTTGAAAGATAGTTTTGCAGGGTACATCAATCTGGGTTGGAAGTTGTTTTCTTTCAGGGCTTGAGATACTTCACTCCAAGATCTTCTTGACCTGATGGTTTGTGTTGAGAAGTTTGTTGTGGTTCTGATGGGTTTTCCTTTGTAGGTGATCTGTTTCTTTTCTCTAAAAGCTTTTAATATTCTATTCTTGTGTTGAATTTCTGGGATCTTGATTATTATATATCTGGGTGTAGATTTATTTTGGTTCTGGCTAGCTGGAGTTCTATATGCTTCACTTATTTGAAAGTCACTTCCTTTTCCCATGCTTGGAAAGTTTTCTAAAATTATTTCTGTAAATAGGCTTTTAATTTCATCTGTATTGACCCCTGCTTTTTCACTCACACCTTTTATTCTCAAGTTATAATTCTTTGGGATGTCTTGCAGCCATTGTATTGTTACTTTTGGGTCCCTTGTTATTTTTAAGAGATCCTTCCTTTCATGATCACAAGCTGCAAACCTGTCTTCAAGGTTTGAAAGTCTATCTTTAGTTTCTTTCAAATGGTTTTGCCAAGTTTCATTGGAATTTTTGATTTCCTGGTTATCTCTTTGAATCTGTTTCATGTATTCTATATCTTTTTTGTATTGTTCATTCAAGGTTTCCCTCATTTTCCTATGCTCCATTTTTTCATCTATGTCTCCTTTAGAGTTGCCTAGCAGTTCTTTTATTATGTTTTTCATTTCTTCTTTTAGTTAAGTTAGTATTTCTGTTCTAATTTCTTTTATAGCCTCTTGAAATTGTTTCTTTACTTCAATTGCCATCACCTCAGAAACTTCAGTTGTGGGACTCCTGATCTCTTCTGTGTTTGCATGTCCTGGACTTGCTCTGCTTGAATTGGAGGCCAGAGACTGTCTTTTGCATCTTTGTCTTAACATATTCCTGGGTTCTTCTGGGCAAATGGGTACTGGGGACCCAGGCACTCCTGGCATTGGCTGCAATTTCTCTTAAGTGAGAGTGGTTGTTCTAGCCAGTGCTGATTATGGATATCTAATGGTTGCCACTGGAGGTGCTGTTACAGCGCTATCTGCTGCCTTTCTCAAATCCATCTTGGCTCCGTGATGGCTGGTGGGGTGTGCACAGGGGCTGGCCGCCATCTGCATACCTGGGCCAGTCACCCACGGACTCTCCACCACCACCCCTTGTGCATGCATGGAGCCACTGTCTCCAGACCAAGCCAGTCACCTGCAGGGACCCTCCAAAGTAGCCCCCAGTATGCACACAGGTGCAGGGCTCAACCTGAGCAACCTCCATGGGCCTGTGCCCAGGTAGAAGTCCCCAGCCCAACTCCAAGATGTCTCCCTGCCAATCTCCCCTTCATGTGGGAGGCTGAAGACCTCTGCACTCACATTTCTCCAGGTCTGCTCCCTCTGTGCACTGCTGCTCTCCTCCAATGCTGCCTTTCTCGGCAGAGGCTTCCAGGGTCACTGCTACCACAGCACCTTGATCATGTGTCCCCAGGTTCCAGCAGGTCATCTCACACAGTGGGTCTGGCTCCGGACAGAGGTGCCACCAGCTACCACCTTCTTTGTTTAAGTGTTTGTTTTTACTCTTCCTGTGGGCTTCAATTCTCGCTTTAGATTCTTCCTGGGTCCAGACGACCCCCTTCCTTCCTTATTGTCTTCCCCATGTTGCTATATTCCATCATCTGGATGGTATCTCTCAGGGAGGCTGTTTACTCTGCTGCTTATAGTTCCGCCATCTTGTTCTTCTCCGATTTGCTTCTTTTCTCTAATGGCTTTAATATTCTGCTCTGGTGTTGCATTTATGGAATCTTAACTATTATATGTTTGCTGTAGTTTTTTTTTAATGTGCCTATTTGGAGTTCTATATACCTCACTTATCTCCATGCCAAGTCCTTTTTTTACCTCCCAGGGAAGTTTTCTGTCATGATGTTTGTGAACAGGTTTTTTAATGTCATTTGTGTTATCTCCTGCTTTTTCACTGACTCTGATTACTGTTGCTATTCTTGACATCGTCTAGCAGGTGTTGGATTCATTTCTCATAGTTTCTTGCAATATTTAAGAAATCTTACTTTTCATTATCACTGACTGCAGCCCTGTCTTATATGTATGAGATCCTGTCCTCCTACTGGCTCATCCTGCTAAATATACTTTCAATGGAATTTTTAAAATTCTGGATAGCTGTTAAAATTTGTTTTATGGATTCCGTTTCTTGCCTATATTCAGCATTCATGCTTTCCTTCATTTTCCTAAGCTCCTCTATTTTTCTTTTTTTTTTAGTGCTATCTGCTCTGAGGTCACTCAGCTTATCTTTCATTGTGGTCACCATCTGTGTAATTTATCTGAGAAATTGTTTCTGATTGGATTGTTTCCTAGAGCCTCATTCATTTTCCTTGTTATTTATGCTGTTACCACTTCAGAGAGGCCAGGTTGGTGGCTTTCAGACTGTCCTAGTTCATTGCACCCTGGATTTCCCTTTGGTGAGCTGGATGCTATCTTGTTTAAATGTCTTTTCATTTTACTTCTTTATTTTTAGTTTAATTCTTGGGATGATGCTTGTAAATTGCTCATGGTAAGAAGCATTATTGATAGTATTTAGAACCCATATGAAATGACTACTCTGTGGTGTGTTCCAGGTGTACCTGGCTTTTGGATTTTGAGTCTGTTGCAAGATCCCACCTCTTCAATTTATTATGGATGAGAAGTTACTGCCTACTTGGTTCAGCCTATGGCTCTTTGGCACTGGCCTATAGTATTTTTAATGACCCTCAGGCAATCTCAGTCTGGGTATACCAGGAAGAACAACTGATTGGAACACTTATGTCCTTTTTGGCTACAGTGGTACAATCAGCAATAACAATATCATCAAACACAGCCCAGAAAATAACAAACTGAGGTACAAATTAATTTGCCACCTTTAACTTTATGAACTAGATTTGTAGTTATATAACAAACTCTAAGACAAACAAGAAATTCTATACAGTATATAAGCCCTCAATAGAACAATCGTAATCTCAGAGGAGAAAATTTAAAAGTGATCGGGGGGAAAATAGAGAAATAGAAGAAGAGGAAGAGATTAGAAGTAAGGTTGGAAAACAAAGGAAGACCACACAACTTTGGAAAACCAATGCAGAAGATAGGAAGGAAAGAGAGAAGCAAGGAAGAGCAGAACAGAGCAATAACATAAAAAAAAAATACAACTAGAAATTATGTTCACAAGAACAAGCAGTGAAGAAAAATGAAGAAAAAAATGAACAAAGCAAAAACTCCATAAAAAACAAGAAAAGAGCGAGCAAAGCATTTTTAAAAGGTCTACTTTTAAAAGGTGTTAGCTGTCACTGATGGCCATTGTGGGCAGAGTCCAGATCCAAGATGATTAATCCCAGCAAGCCAGCAGTAGCTTTATGGTGAAGTAGTGGATAATTCCAGTGAGAACTGAATCATTATTTCCCCTGAAATTTAGGCTGGTTTCTGCCTGTGAAGCTGGAACCAGGTTTGTTCAACCTGCAGCTGTTAGTGTACCTTCTGTGGGTTTGAACTCAGCTGGGGGCCACTAGATGGAGCCAGCAGTTGTTATGAGTTGCAAGCTCAGTTGATCCTTCTCTGAGATGGTTCCCAGTCTACTGCCCGCTCCCACAGAACATCCAATTCTGCACCACTTACCAGACACTGCTGTCCTCTGTATCTATTGCTCCATTCCACTGGAGTATCTCTCCATGGAGGTCTCTGGGATGGCCAGCAGTCACTGTGGGTCTGTAGGTTTGAGCTGTCCCTCCCATACCCTACCAGGCTCAGGGAGAAAATGCTACCTGTCAACTCCTTCTTTGTTGAAGTTTCTCTCTTTGCTTCCATTTTGGGCTTCAGTTCTCCCTTCTGATCCTTCCTGGGTCCGGGGGATCCACATTCTTCCTTCTTGTCTTCCTCATATTGCTATATTGCAGTGTCTGGACACCAAATCTCAGAGAGGTTTTTTCACTGCTGCTCACCATTCTGCCATCATCCTGGAAGTCCCCAGTGCTGTATTTTTAAAAAGTCATCCACAAAATCAAGGACACCTAGATCTACTCCTGTTATCTTCTATGATTTTTTTAAATTTTGCATTGAGATCTATGTTCCATTGTACATTGATTTTTTTTTTTTTTGTGGCACCGGGGATCGAACTCACAACTTCGCACCTGCCAGTCAGGTGCTTAAACCATTGAGCCAAACTCCCGGCCCTAGTTTTTTGAGGCAGGGTCGCACTATGTAGCTCAGACCTGCCTTGTGCTCACATTGTAGCCCAAGCTGGCCTCGAACTCACAACGTTCCTCCTACCTCAGCCTCCCGAGTGCTGGGATTAAAGGCATGCACCACCACGCCCAGCTTGTACATTGATTTTTATAAAAGAAATAAGGTCTGCAATTCATGTATTTACTATTGCATATAGATTCCCAGTTATTCCAGAAACATTTGTTGAAAAGATTGTTTTTCTTCTTGACTTGCCTTTGTTCATTTGGTAAAGATCAGTTTGATTTCATTTCTGTGATATTCTGTTCCATTAACCTACTTGTCAGTTCTTTTGTCAAAATAACCCTATCTTTATTAGTGTAGCTTCATAGGAAGTCTTGAAGTCAGTCTTCCTATTTTGCCTTTGTTCAGTATGGTGTTGTCTTGGTTACTCTTCTGTCATTGCTGGGACAAAATACCTAACACCCAAAATGAATGAGGGAAAGGTTTATTAACTGTTTGTGAAGACTTTAGAACTTAATCAGTTTGTTTCAAGGCAGGGTGGCATGGCGCCAAGGCAACACTTTAAGGAAGCAGCCAGCAAAAGCAAGCAGAACTAAAGGGGGCAAGCAAGTCTCTTTTTCTCCATTATATTGTACACAGGCCACACACCATGCCCCTCCAGGGACAGTGTACCACTCACACCATTTGTGTGCCTTCTTCTTGCACAAACTGAGAATGTTACCACCTAAGGACCTGCTGAGTCTCTTGTTAAACTTCTAAACTTCTCAAGTTGACACAATGAATCAACCATAACAGGTGTGGACTATTCTGATTCTTTTGTTTTTCCATATTAACTTTAGAGTTAGTTTTTCAATATGAAAAATCTAGTTGAGATTTTGATTAGAATTGTGCTGACTCTATAGAATAACTCAGGAAGAACTGAGTTCTTAACTGGGTCTTCTTATCCATGAACATGGAATAGCTCTCCATTTATTTAGCTCTTCAAGATTTCTTTTGTTAGATATTGTGGTTTTTTTCATGTAGATCTTATACATATTTTGTTAGATTTATATATAAAAATTTCATTTTTTGGAGGATGCTAACATAAGTCATATTGCATCTTTAATTTCAAATTCCAATTGTTCATTGATGGTACATATCTATCTATTTTGTCAGAAAAAATAATCTACCACATAAACTCAATCTCCCTCAATGTGAATAACATCTCTTTAGAGATTGAAGAGTAATCATTATCAGAAGCCTTCAGTCTCCTCATGGGCTTATCTATTATAAGTTTGAATATTGTCTGTGATCTCTCAAAACAATTGTTTTCCTTTTGGTCAACTTTGCTTTTAGGTTGTTTTTCCTTATATTATATTCCTTGTGGATCAATTATAAATTAACTCTAAAATAATAAAAAGTCTTTGTGATCCAAGTTAACAATTTTATCTGTCCTCTTTCTTCTTCTTTGGATGAACATTAAGTCAGGACTCTCTCAGCTTTGGAGAAATAGGGGTGTCACGTGTGTTGTGCTGTCATAATAGAGGTGCACTGTGGCAATTACAGTGGACTTTCAACTTGATTGGCTTTGAGATCCATCCATGGGACTGGGGGAACACACTTCTAGGTGTGTCTGGGTGAGTCATGGAAGTATGACCTTGAGGTCTACCTCTGGTCCTTAGCCTCTTCTGCTTTGCTTCCCTTTTTTCTCCCCCTGCTCTTCTTCTGAGCCACCATGAGTGAGGAAGTTTTGCTTCACCCTGCCTTTCTGCCATGATGTCTTTGCCTTCAAATCAACTGATCAGGGACTGGAACTGTGAGCAAATTAAACGTCTCCTCGTTTAAACTGTGGGTCTTTATATTGTGTCTCAGCAATGAGAAACCTAATTAATATAGGTTCTGAGACTTAAGTATTTGGCCTGAAGTTTGTTTTCCCATTTCTTTGTGCTTAATACCAGGAAAATTATTATTCTTGAACTTTCCTGTAAGAAATAAACATGGGGTTGGAGTTTTAGCTCAGTGGCACAAACATCTGCCTGACAAGCATGAGGTCATGAGTTCCATCCCTGGTTATTAAAAAAAAAAAGAAACATAAAAGTTTTTTAAAAAACTATTCAGTAGAAGCATAATTGTAACTCATTATCTTCTACTCTGCTTAACATCACCCAGATCCATAAATTATAAAACTTACATAGGAAAAGAGGCAGAGAAAGTAGAGTTGGCATTTCACATACACCTTAGAGTCTTGATTTACAAGTATTGAAGGTCATAGCTAAAAATAACTTATATATGACCTAGTTTATTCCTTTATTTCTCTGATGAGGAAACTGACCTCTGAAGCCCAGTATAGCAAGTCAGGCTATCTAGTTGCAAAATAAACAATCTACTTTAGCTTTTGAGACCAGTGATGTTTTTCTTAACTCACTTGACAAAAGAGACACCTGAATGTTCCCTTTGAGGTTCTGCCCCTTTCCGGGCCCATGTGGGTCATGTTTGATAATAGAACGTGTAGCTTTTGAGTCAGAGCCCTCATAATGAATTGATATGATGGGTTACATGGCTGGTATTTATCTTAGTTTTGTGTTGCTGCAATTGAATACTGCAGACTATAGTATAGAATATGAAACTTATTTTTTTATAGTTCTGGAGATTAAAAAGTTCAATATCAAGGTGCTGGCTTCTGGTGAGAACCTCTTGCTGTGTTACCCTATGTGCAGAGGCAGAAGGGAAAATGTTTTAGTCATTTTCCCATTATTGGGAGAAAAGAATGACACCAGCAAATTAAAGGAGGAAGTTTGTTTTGGCCCATGATTTGAGAGAATTTAGTCCATGGTTGGCTTCTCCAAGGTACAAATGTCATGGTGGAATGCCATAATGTAGGAAAACTACTCAATGTACTATAGACTGGAAGCAGAGCAAGAAGAGAGGTGCCATGCATAACAATATACCCTTCAAGTTCATGCCCTCAGTGACCCACCTCTTCTTATCAGTTTCTACTTCTAAAACGGCACATTCAGCTATGAACTCATCAATAGATTAATCCACTGATAAGTCTAGTGCCCTCACGATCCAGCCAAATTTTATTAAGTCCAACCTCTGAACACATAGGAATTTGGAGGACATTTTAGATCTAAACCACAATGGGAAGACAGAATGAAACAGCAAGATATAAGGGGTCTGAACTTACTTTTATAACAAGTCCACTCTCAATAATTAACTTATTCCCATTGATCCATCCATCTCTTATTGGGTCTCACCTCCTGTCCTAGTTACTTTTCTCATTGTTAAGACAAAATAACCAACACTCTCAATTAAAGAAGGAAAGATTTATTTTGACTCAGAGATGTTAGAGGTTTCAGTCCGTAGTTGGCTGGCTCCAAGGCACGGTGGCACGGCAGAGTGGCATGGAAGAGGATAGACAGTCCATGGTTTGGCAGGCAGGAGGCTGCAAAGCAGTAGCAGTGAGCCTCCCTTCCCTTTTTATTCCACTCAGACTACAAGCCTACTGGTTGGTGCCACGCACACCTATGGTGGGCCTTCCCATTATCCACAATTAGAATTGTGCTAAACCCATCACTGTACTAATTTAGTTATCTCATATCAGTAATCTATATTCTCACACTCTAGATGCAGCCTCCTCTGAAAAGCCCCACCTATGAGCACGTGAGGCTTTGGAGGGACAGCCTCTTCAGCAAATAGTTCTGGGAAAACTAGATGTCAACTTGAAGATGAACAGATACCTATCATTTACCCAGTATAAAAATTGACTCAAAATGTATTAAAATCTTCAAAGCAAGACCAGAAACTATGAAACTATTAGAAGAAAACAGAGGAGAACATTGGAATGGGCAAGGATATTTTGAGTAGGGCTCCAAAAGCACCAGCAGCAATAGACAAACTAAAAATGTTCTGCTTAACAAAGCAATCATCAAATTGATAAAAAACCAACCTACTTAATGGGAGAAAGTATTAGCAAACTGCATCTAACAAGGGATCAATATCCAGAATATATAAGACATGCTAATAACTCAATAGTAAAAAACTACACAACTGAATTAAAAATGGACAAATGACCTAAGTATAAATGCTTCAAAGACATACAAATGAACAACAGGCACATGAAGAAATACACATCACAAATCATCAGGAAAAAAAAATCAAAGCCACAACAATATATTACCTAATTCAGGTAGGGCTGACTGTTATCAAAAAGACTACAGATTACAAACATGGGCATGAATGTAGAGAAAAAGGAACTCTTACACACTGTTGATGGAAACGTAATTTAGTCATTATGGAAAACAGTATGGAGTTTCTTCAAAAGTACTGAAAATATAACTACTGTGTGATTTAGAAATTGTACTGCTGAGTAGATATCTAAGGAGAATGAAATATATTTTTGATGAGATATCTATGCCCCATGTTTATTGTAACACTCTTCACAGTAGCCAAAAAATAGTAATAAAATATGGTACATCTACACAATGGAATACTATTTGGCCATAAAGAAGAATAAAAAGAATAAAATCCTGTTACCTGTGACAATACAGATGGAAGTAGAGATCATTACATTAAAGGGAAATGAGCCAGTCACAGAAAGACAAATACTGCATGATGTCCTTCATGTGTGGAATCTAAAAAAGTTGATCTCATAACAGTTGAGAGGAGAAAGGTGGTTACCAGAGTTTAAGTAGTAGGAAGAGAGAAATGGGGAAAGTTTAATCAATGGGTACTAAATGATGTTTAGATAGGATTAAGAAGATTTGATGTACTATTGCAGAGAAGGGTGACTAGAGATAAAAACAATGTACTCTATATTTCAAAAAAGCTAAAGGAAAGGATTTTGAAAGCTTTACTATAAGGAAATAATAAATATTTGAGGAGAAGTATATGTTTAACTTTTTAAAAATATTATACAGTATCTGCATGCATTGAAACATCATATGGTACCCCATTAAGGGGTGTAATTTTATATTTCTATGTATTTCTATGTGTCAGTTAAAAATAAACTTAATTCAAAACATGTTTTTTCTCTACCAGGCATGGCTCTGGATGCTAGTTTAACAAAACTGAGTATGTTGTATTTTCTGGCTTTTAGTTGCTCATGGGCTGGTATTGTCAACTGCTGCATTTCATGATGATATATCTCCGAGAACAGTGCAACTTCAGGCTTGATACTTCAGTGTTTAATCATCTCTGAAATAAGCATGGTGATGGTGTGTACCTCATTGGACTGTGGCATGGGAGAAATGGAAAGATAGCTATCAGCCCCCAACAGTGGTGCCCTAGAGGATGAACAGAGGGAGCCTGCCGAGCTCAGGCTCTAGCATCAGACCCCCATGTGTCCGGACTCTGGGGATGTAGAGTAGATGCTACAGATTGCTTTTCCTAGAGAATCAGCTTCTGTCTACCCTCTTTCTCCTCAGTAATGCTCAGGTAGCTACTCTCCTTTCTTATCCCTGTGCAGCTTTGGGAGAGATTGTCCCCTCCTCCAGGTCCCAGCAAGGGTCTTGATGGGTCTAAACTAATCATGGCTGTTCTCCTGCCCTCTGGTAGTAATTGGCTTAGGTTGGGTATGTGATGCAGTTCTGAATGCTAAGATAGTAGTTGGCTAGGGAGCTTTAAGGAAAGGTATTCTAGATCTTAAAAAGACTGCTGTAGTGAAATTCTGCTCCCCCAAAATATGTTCAGTCCTAATCCTGGGCACTTATGAATGCAATGTTATCTGGAAATAGAATCTTTGTAGATATAATTGTATTTTTTGGGGGGGGTACCAGGGATCAAACTCACAACATCATGCCTACCAGGCAGGCACTTAGGCCACTGAGCTAAATCCCTAGTCCTGTTTTTTGAGACAGGGTCTCATTATGTAGTTCAGGCTGGACTTGAACTCATTTTGTAGCCCAGGGTGGTCTTGAACTCACAATGATCCTCCTGCCTCAGCCTCCTGAGTGCTGGGATTAAAGGTGTACACCATAAATATAATTGTATTAAGATGAAGTCGTATCAGAGCAACTGGGCACTAAGTCCAGTATTATTAGTTCTTATAAAGAGAGGAAAAGAGACAGAAGTGTACCACACACACACACACACATGCACACACACAGTGGGAGGGAGGGAGAGAGAAAGGAGGAGACAGAGAGAGAAAGCATTTGGACAGAGGCTGAAGTGACATGACTAAAGGCTATGAGACAGGGAACAATAAGGATTGCTGAGCCGCGTGTGGTGGTGCACGCCTTTAATCCCAGCACTCAGGAGGCTGAGGTAGGAGGAGCGTTGTGAGTTCGAGGCCACCTTGGGCTACAACGCGAGCACAAGGCTGGTCTGAGCTACATAGTGCAACCCTGCCTCAAAAAACCAGGGCTGGGAGTTTGGCTCAGTGGCTTAAGTGCTTGCTCTGGCAGGTGCGAGGTTGTGAGTTCAATCCCCGGTACCGCAAAAAAAAAAAAAAAATAATAATAATAATAATAATAAATAAGGATAAGGATTGCTGGCAATTACCAGGATCTAAAATGCAAGGAAGTTTCCTTTTCTAGATTCATTAAGGTCTTGATTTCAGACTTGTAGCTTCCAAAACTGTGGGAGAATCAATTTCGATCACCTGATTTATGGTACATTGTTATAGCTGCCATGGGAAACTAATACAGGCACAAAGAAAAAAAAATGTGCTTTTGGTCTCTTTTTTTGGAATATTATGTCTGGGAGAATCTCTTGAAGCTTTTGTGTCTTTGTTGCAGTCCCAAGGACCCAGCTTAAAGTAGTCCCAGGTGATGACTGGCAGCATGAAGGACTAGAAATAATCTGGGTGTACAGCCACTTAATTACCAATCCTGGAGCTGCCTCTCTCTGCCTTACTGCTGTATTAGATAACACATTTTCTTTTTTGTTTTAGTCAGGCCAGCTTGATTTCACTTTTACCTGCAGACACAATCATCTCAGTCATTGACTCTGCTCTTCGTTTCTGCATTGATAAAGTGACAATGATACCTACCCTGCAGGATTTTTGTGAGACAGAGAACAATCCAGATCTTTCTTTCTTTCTTTCTTTCTTTCTTTCTTTCTTTCTTTCTTTCTTTCTTTCTTTCTTTCTTTCTTTCTATCTTTCTTTCTTTCTTTCTTTCTTTCTTTCTTTCTTTCTTTCTTTCTCTCTTCTCTATCTCTCTCTTCCTCTCTCTTTTTGCAGTGCAATAAAGGCACTAGGATTGAACTCACACTGAACTATATTTAATTTCGAGATACAGACTCACTAAATTCCCCATGGGGAACTCCAGATCCTCCTACCCAAAGTGCTGGGATTATGGGCATGCATCATCACACCTGGCTTATTTTTCACTTTATCTACTTTGTTATCGTGCTCAATAAATTCAGTGTGTATCCACTACTGCCGTGATTACCATTCTATATATCTTGAGCCTTAACACAAGTGCATATTCAGTAAATGCCTACACTTGAGGAGATGCATAAATGAATGGATGAGGTTATTCTAATGCAAAAAGGAAAAGGAAAGCAACAGTAAGAACAAAGCAAATTGCAATGAGAGACAGAGATTCATTCAGGACCCTGAAATGGAGACCTTGGATTCACCTATGGCCTAGCTCAGGTCTCCCTGGACTCAGAGCTGGGAAGTTTGATGTTTTCTGCAGAGAGCTTTGCATTAAAGAGTCCCTCCAGGGGTTTGCAGATAATATGGGATGCAAGCTAGACAGGAGGCTGGAGACTGCCTTCCCAAGGTCGCTGGGGTGAGGCCTCAGCCCAGTTGCACAGGATTAAGGCAGAAATAGGTGCTTTGTTAGGTGTCAGAGTTAAGGAAAAAGGCTTTCATTTTGCCTGAGGGAGAGCAACTGACTGCTTCTCCCAAAGACCTTGTTTGAAATTAAGGTCTTGGAACACTGGATTCAATTAACTACCGGCTCAGGAACCTTGGGGAATTTAACTTGCTGTGTGCTTCATTTTCTCTTACAAATCACCTCCTGTTTTCTTGCCTTCATATTTCTCCCACCTACAGAGAGCTCTGTACTCAGGAATGGTTCAAGACAGTCTTCTTCTTCCTGAGCGAAAAATGGAGAATGCAGGGTAGGCTTTGCCTTTGAAATCAATTTTGCTGTCAATTTTGCCTGGAATCAAGATCTTAAAAAAATACAAAAAAGAATGTATATACTAGTATGGATACTTGGACACACAGTATATGTATTTGTGTATTTCTATATTTGTGTCTATATAGGCATATGCACTTTAGTATGCATATGTTTATCTAAGGGCAGCTGAAAGAGACATACTATAATCGTTCAATTAATACAACAAACACTTTTAAAGAACATACTCTGTTTTTGTTTCCAACCCACAACTATGCAGCCAGTGATGAATTAGGCAACATCTTTGTCCTTAGTAGCTTGCTATCTACTGGGAGGAGAGAAGCTGATAAATTGACAGGTGCCTCAATATTGACAGGTGCCATGAAATAATCCTGGCGCTGAAGTCCTCATGAGAACTGGAGGACCCTGAGGGGTCAGGGGTGGGGTGGAAACGACAGGTTTCCCAGCGAGGCGGGGCTTTGTCAGCTTGATTTTGCAGTGTGAGCAGGAGTTTGTCAGGTCCAGATCTGAACACAGATACACAATAGCTGGTTCATTAAAGGAGGCTCGAGTCTACAAAGAACACAAAAACATCTCTAGAAAAAAATTGAAATAAGATACTCATTGACCTAGGTCTCAGCATGTGTTTCCTGTTGTGTTTGGAGGCCCATACAACATGTTTTTATCTCATTTGATGTATATAAGAGAACACTTCTTTTGGATTCAGTATATGATTAGAAAGTAGAAGTCCTCCTTGCTCATCATAAACACGAGTTTTATCCTTAAATCAGCTGCTTTCGGCCCTCGAAAAACAGTTTAACCTTTGGGAGCTGATGGCTGCTCTGAGAGCCACAGCAAACTCTTTTCCTAGATATTGTTACACATATCAGGAGCCTAAGATCAGTCATGCATAGCTGTGCACTCATACCTGACCGATGTTTAAACCATCAGTTTGATTATAGTGTGCACTTCGTAAGGGTATGTGATTTTCCATAGTGTATTACCCATGAGTGCTGCCTTGATCACTGATAAATATTGTTACAATCCTTTGTTTAGTGATTTCTAGCTCCCAATTAAAAATCAATAAGCAAATCATATATTTTATTATATAAATATAAGTGCAAATGTGTAGTGTTCAGAAAATACTGTTTTGCATTTCAGCATATGTTAGTAACAAATGTATATCTCTCAGAGACAGATGACCTCTGTAATTATTTGAACTACAAACCAGAGAGGGCAAAGAGGTAAGCACAGTTGGGGTCTCAGGTGGGCAGAGGTCGTTGTTCTGTCCTAGAGGAGAAAGTGAATGTGTGTGTGGGGGTGATGTTTCCTGAAAATGGGGAACAGGAGAAGAACTGAGAAAACACTTCACTCTGCTGTGGCTGGGAAGAGAGGCTTGCAAGAGAAGACTTGTAACTGTGCAGCTGTTCCCTGAACACATATCAGTGCCATTCCCAAGCTTCTTTATGAGACAATGAATGAGTGAATTGTGCCTGGTCACTGACTTGCTTATAGGAATGGCACTTTGCTTTCAAGGAAATTAAAGAAAACAAGGTGATACTTATAACAATCTTTAAGGACCTGAAAGAAAATATATGCACACGGCATTTTAATAAATAGAAAAATATTTTTCTCCACTAATGCCAAATAAATACTGACACATATTTAAGAATATCAGCATAGCAGGAGGTGAACCACCTACTTTTTTACTAGTGTTATTCCTAGAACATGTGCATGGCCCCAGAGGTGTGACCTCTGTTTGGAATATAGTAGGGACCTGGGTGGAGCTAGAAGAGAAGGTGTGAGTTCAGGTGAGCGGAAAGGGAGGAAGAGAGAGGAGCAGGAGCTGGATTATGGGGGTACGTGGATGCCTGGTAGGGAGGCTCCTATTTATCCCAATAAAGTCCTGCAGATTCCAGAGAGCTGCTGCCCGGCACAGGGTATGGAAGCTGTTGTATCACTGCAGTTTTAGAGGGGTGTGGGTGAGCTATACAGTGGACATAATCCAGCCCAAAGACATCTGTTTAAGTTTAACGTTTCTTGTTTTGATCTCAAAGGTGTTTTCCTGTAATCCCTCCCTATCAACTGCTGGGAATGGACAGGAAAGCACTCTAAGGTGTGTTACTGTGAGTGTGCAGGTTGGGGAGCAAGACAGTAGAATTATCCCACTGTATGTTTTGAGTTTTAGATCCTTCACTCAAATTCCATCATTCTAAAGCTCCCAAATGCCCCTGATTCTCTTTCCTGAGCATTGAACAGGTCCTAGCTCTCCTATAAGCAAATCTTCCCAAGGCCAGGATTCAATGTCTTGCCTCTTTGAAGGGCAACATAGCATGAGGTCAAGGTTACGACTTCTGGAATCAGGCTCTGCATACAACCAGGCCTCTTGTCCTAGACAGCCAGGTGATCTTTGGCACTGCTTGGTACACTGAAATCACTCACCAGATGTAAGCACTATTGTTTATTTTCTGCATGACACACAGGGCAGTACATGGTATCCATCCTCTGTTCAGTAAATGTTTAATGCATGAATAAATGAAAAGGCAAATGGAAAGTAGTTCATCATCGTGTGTTTGTTGAATGAATGAATGAATAATTTAATGGATTTGGAAGACTACTTGTAAAGCACACTTCTTTTCATGCAAGATTTCTACACATATTATACTTAAGCTGCTACTGAATCTGTACACACCATCTCCTTCAATACTCCTTCCTAAGATCTGCCGACCAACAAAATGGTACAGCTTGTACAAATGTTTTGTTTGTATTTGTTTTAAGGGTGACCATTTTTTATGCTAAAGAATTGTTTCAAGCTTTTGAAGACTAAAGGGAGAGGATAATTTTGCTTGCCTGTGGATGAAATGGTTTCTTTAAACAGGAGAGGTGAGTTGATGGACGTTTATCACCCTTGTAATGAGGGCAGCTCAGGGGACAAGAGGAAATTCAGTCAGGTTCCCAAGCCTTGTGACTCTCTCCTTTCAAAAGGAACTGTGAGACTGCTAACCCTGCATGGTGAGACTAGAGGACGCTCCACTCCCTTCCCTCTTCTCACCAAATAAGAGAAGTTACACAAGCTGTAGGGGCAGCTGGATCACAGTTTATGCTGCCCCCAGGATACATCTTTCATCTTAATTGTGCTTATTCAGCTGTGGGGATGCATTGGTATCTAGTTGACCTTTGAAAAAGTGCAAAAGCCCATTTAAAAACACAACCAAATCCTCCTTTTAAATAGGGGCCTGGTGTGGGAGTGGGGAGGAGAAGATAAAAACTTTTATATCTTCTTTCTGATACTTTTTGCTTGGTGTGCGAATACTTGCAGAGATGCCCACAGGCGATTTCCCAAAGCCTTTTTGATCAAAGTTGATAAAGCACTCTCTGTGTGCAGGAGGGAAGTTCTCTTTCGAACACCTTCTCCCTCTGTGCCTTCTTGTGGAGATAAGTCATCTGAAATCACACAGCCACAGGTCCTTATCTGCTGGGTCTGGATCCTCACCAGCGATGAGTAATCCAAAAACTACAGATTCATTGTTTTCCATGTGCTGGATGCTGAGCTGGCAGCAGATTGGGAAATAGAAGAAGTAAGAGGAAAATCAAACAAAAATGCATCTATTTTTAAAATTTTGTGTCTGTGCCTACTATGTGCCAAGCAATCACTGAAGTACTTTGGTGTAACCATCATGAGAACAAGCAAGATGCACCTCATTATTTCCACTTTATGGAAATGTGGAAACCAAAACTCTTAGAAGTGGAATAATGCCTAACATTATGTAGAAGAGATGAGGTGTGTGCATTGAGTCTTTTGATACCAGCTGCCAGAAAAGGGTGGTGTAGAGAAGGAGACAAAAGGTGCTTTAACAGAGCAGAGATCAGGAAGGCCTGTCAGGTTATCTGAGGAGTTGTGTAGCATTGCCTTCTGGACCACAGTGAGAGAGAAGTTTGGGCTACAAGGTAAACTGGTAAGCTTAGGCAGGGTTTGGAAGATGGAGTTATGCAAATATGATTAATTCTTATATACCTGAGTTTACTGCTGTCACCAACTGTAATATGGATTAATTACAAGTAGGACTGAGTTAATAAAGATAATCAATCAAAAACTCCACCAGTGATTTTTCTTGCATTTCTTTATTGTGCAGGCAATATATACTCATTATAAACATTTTGGAAAATATCAAAAAAGGGAAAGAAAAAGAGTTGACCTGTGAATCACTTTCTGAAGCAACTAATGTGTATAGTTAAGTTTCATTGCTTCTTATCTTATTTTGTTTCCTTTTAAAAAGTTGAGTATTTGGCTTATATAATTATGATTAGTTGAGCATAAAATTTACCATTTTTATTTCCTAGAATACTGTAAGATATAACTTTTCTATGGGTTATAAGGTCTTTTGAAAAATATATTGGTAGAGCACTTGCCTAGCATGAGTCTTGGGTTTGATCCCAACACTTAAAAAATGATTGTGAAACCCTTAATTGATTATCTCACTTTACATAAGCAGAATCTTAGACTTGGATAGCTACATATTTTGTGGCATTCATGTAGATAAATAAGATTTTGATGAGACTTTTGGTACTGAAAGGCTTTATGAAAGCTTAAGTAATTTTCATGATGAATTTCCAGGACTCATGATAGATCATTGAGATTAACAGGGTTCTTAATTAATCTAGGGGAACCCTCAGGAAATTATCTGGTTTTGGTCAAAAGCTGCAGATTGGCAAACCATCTCACAGAGTACTAAGCAAAGTCCCAGACAATGTGTATATACAGTAAGTGGCAAAGCAGTTTCTAGAACTCTAAAATGATCACATCTAGCTCATTTCTGGCATAATTATTCTGTGGTGTCAAGATCAGTCCTCTAGCTTGATCTCCTTAGGACTGGAATTCTTAGCATTTTTGATGCTGCTCCAGTCATAGAAGAATGACATAGTCCCCAAAGTAACAGTCACTCAGTTCAGAGAGGTGTTTCAGAACTTCCAACATGAAGAATTTGGATTGCATAAAATTTGCCAGGTGTGGTGGCGCACGCTTTTAATCCCAGCACTCAGGAGGCTGAGGTAGGAGGAGCGTTGGAAGTTTGAGGCCACTTGGGCTACAACACGAGTGCAAGGCTGGCCTGAGCTACACAGTGTGACCCTGCCTCAAAAAACCAGGGCTGGGAGTTTGGCTCAGTGACTTAAGCGCCTGTCTGACAGGCATGAGGTTGTGAGTTCAATCCCTGCTGCTGCTGCTGCAAAAAAAGAAAAAATTGCTGGGCTTCTTCTGTATCCGCCCGATCCACAATGCATCAACAAGTTGGTTTTCCTCTGCGACAAATGTGATTCTAGCTTTCTAAACCTTCCACTGCAGGGAGGGGGAATCCCATTTTCTACTCTTCAGGTTTGAATAACCCAATCATATTGTCTCAATTTTGTCCAATGAGACATAAAGGGAAAGCTTTGCTCATGAGAAGACTTCTGTGGGAAGAGATTCTTTCATTTGCTGGACATTATCATGTCTGTACATGTCCTCTAGAACTGCAGTAGCAGTTGTGACCCAGAAGGGGGCTGTAACAATCCCTTGGGGATTACAGAGTAGAGCGATGTACAATAACTGGGTCTTGGGATTTATCTCTGAGTTGATAACTTAACTCTTAAGCCTTGCTGTACTCCTTGCAGCGTAAGATAATTTTAGCTAATTGTTTAAATGAGTTGATACTGAATTTTCTATTGTTTAAAGCTTAATGCATCTTTACTGATACATCATACACAAACCAAAGCCTCAGACTTGGAGCAGAATGTCAGAGTATCACGTTGTTCTTTAGGCAGGTGTATGAATTGAAAAATACTCAGCTTTGCTATTGTCACCTTCACAAAGAAGTCTTCCTGCCCTCTGCCTGCTCCTCTGCCTGCTTTGGGGGAAGGTGTCTCTGTTGAACTCTCACAGACAACCTCTTGATCTTATTGCGTAGATATTGTTTCTGTCTCCCCACCAAGCTAGGAACTCCTCAAATAGCAAATGTGTCTCACTCATTGTGATAGCTGCACGCTTAGAACTCAAAATGGAAAGCAAAATGAATTGTTCACCAGCTTGCTGTAACTTCCACTGTTCATGGAAGTACTAAAGTAATGTATGTATGTGCTCATATTATTTTATAAGCATTCGATATCTTTCTCCATTTACATGCGTGCTATAGTTTCTTCTCCCTCTTTCATATCGAGAGTGTCTGTCATAAAAATCAACCAAACACAGCTGGCATGAATGTGAGGGTGTCTTAGAACTGCTTGGAGTATCCTGCCTTGCTGGAGTGGCAAAATGAAGAGCAGATGGGAGAAGGATGCCTATACATTCTGCTGAAGGACTTCTCATTGTGTCACTGGGCACAAGGTGTCTATCTCTTAATAAGCAGGATGTGTAGCTTCCAGAATATGTCTGTAGTCACCTTCAGCCCCTAGAAATCAGAAAAGTTGTTTTAAAATTCTGTAGATGGCTTGAGGCTCTATCTCAAGGCTTAGGAGTGTGTGCACTTTAATACTTATCTAATGACTAAGCCACAGCACTACCAGGCTCACAGATGACTAATAATGATTCTCATTCCAGTGCACAGTTTGGTTTGCCCTTTTGTACTGTGACTCAGCCCTGTAAAATACTTAGTGGTGAGACTGAGAGAGCACAAGATATACCCATCGTCACTCCTGCATCTTCTGCACTCCTCTCTCCTACAATCCCAGGTTTCCTGGAGCTGTGAGTCTATTTTAAATGCTTGAGGAGATCTTGTGCTTTGTTGAGAGTAAGACTCAGACTTTGGATTTTAGCATGAAGGTTTGCACCCTGGTGCCATCATCCCCAGATGTGTGGCCTTGGGCAAAAGACTTAACTTCTCTGAGCTCCAGTGGTTCTCATCTTCTAGATGGAGACAGTGAAAAAAGTTAGAATTGCCATGGAAACCAACGGATATGAAGTACTTAGTATACTGCGTCGATCCAGATGGAGTTTAAGAAATGGTATTTATTGTTAAGATTGGCTACAAATTTTCCTCAGGCTATCTCCAAAATGTAAAATAGCTATGTGATTTGGGAACTTAAAAAAAAAAAACACAACTTCTCTGATCTTTTATTTATTCATTTAAAAAACTAACTAGAATAATTTTTCCTTTGTAGTTTTGTAAAGGAAGCAGAGCACGACATGCCCAAGTGTCCAGCACAGTGCGGTCACTCCACACATGTACTTTCCTAGCTTGGCACTGGAATGTTTTGAAACTCCTTGAATTTGGTATTCAATGCATTTGACGTGAACATTTTGTTGTGGTACTCATCGTTGGTTTGGTTCTCTACATGCAAGCTGAAACTTATCCATGTCCATTTCTCTTGACTTGCTACCTTTTCAAGTCAAAACAATTTGATACTAATCATTTTTGATACTTGTTGCACCTTCAGGAATCAGTTAATGACACTGTGTTGTTCTTTTCTCTCCCCACAGGGAATTGAAATTCTCTTGGTATGTTCATCTCCTTGATGTGGCTTTTCTGTATCTTCATGGAGGAAGATGTTAGTTCTTAAGCACCAACCCTACAAGAATGACCCCCAAACTTCGGTTGATAGATGATCAATGAACATTTTTGTGTGTTCTTGAAAATACCAGATTCCTGAGCAGTGTTTGCATGTATTATCTTGGCTAGTGTGTGAGCAGTTAGATACCCAAGGAGTAAATCTTGCTGAGCATACTGTGGGTAGAATTGATGGCCTTGCATACTGACCTCAGAACACTGATCTTTAGGAACTGTGATGAAGTAAGCCCTAAATCTTGGGTGGGACAGTGTAGGAGCAACATAAACACAGTGAAAACTAGAGAGCCCATCCCCAGGAGCTGGCAATTAGAGAGTGTGTTGGGTCATTTGTCAACATCAGAGATGAGAGGGAGCCCCATGGCAATGACTGCAGTTGGGCTTTGTACTGGGTGATACTATGTCCTCCCGAGTCCTCGTATACTTTTGATGGGGCTGAGTCTGGCACTTGTGATTGGTTTGTTGTCTGGCGCTGGGATTGGTGATGTGAGTGCTGCACCCACCTAGGGGTGGAGCTGAGATACAGTATAAAGGAGGCAGGTCTTCCTCTTTCTCGCTTCTGCTCTCTCTCTCTCATGCCAGCACACCTTGTGGTTGCAGTGGCTATCAATGTTGGCCCTGCCGTGCCATGCTGCCTTGGAGCCAACTGAGTATGGACTGAAACTCCTGAGAAACTGTAAGAAATAAACCTTTCCTTCCCTAATTTTGGGCATCAGGTATTTTGTCTTGGCAATGAGCGAAAAGTAACTAAGACAGGCTTCCTGCCACTCTGTCATTGGGAATTGCAGGGAGTTTTTTACTTGATTTAGACAAATGAAATGATGGAGCATTTCCTAGGAGTTAGTGTGGGATTAATTCTCACTGAGTATATTGGTAAGCAACAAGCATGGCTAGGCTTAATCTACGACGTGAAATGAATGAGAATCAATATTCTTACTCTCTCTGAGCAAGAGGTAGGGTCTGAGACACACAATTTGTTAATTATAGAGTGTGAATCCTGGAGTCAGGGCAAAAGCAGAGCTGTTGGTTCCTTCACACACCATCTTGGGAGCCTAAGGCAAGTTACTAAAACCCTCCTGATCCTACTTCTTTACCTGTTAGCTACAGATGCTAAGAGAATCTCTCACAGAGTATTGTTGGTCATAAGAGTTAAATGATAGAATCACACCTGACTTATGTAATTGGTCAATAGGTAGCTGTTTTTATTAACAGTATTGTGATTGCTTAGCAGTTGTTGAAGGAAGCTTTGTCACCCCCATGATAGTTCCTGAAGATCAGTGTGGAGAGGTCGGTATGTGAGGCCATCAACTCTCCAACATTATTCTCCTCGTGTTCACCACAGAGAGATCTGGGATGCCTCAGGGCCAGTTATAGGTAGGCTTAAAAAATCTTTTGACAATGGCTATGCATTTTCATGGAGATGCACTGAACACAAGGAGCTCTGTTGTGTTAGGAAAATGGCCAAGAAAAAGTTAGGGAGGTAGGGCATTTGAGGAAAATTTGAAGACATTTTCTTTTTTGGGGGAGGTAATGGTAGAATAGAAAGGGGAATGAAGGTTTTGGAAGAATGGAAATATTGAAACTTCAATTATAATCCCTTTTAGGGATCTGAATACGCTATTCTTTTAGAGGAATAGATAACTCATTATAAATTGTTTTGTTTACTTTTTCCCTTTGGAGATTTAAAGTCCTGGCAGGTGATAAGGACAGAAACCACTAAATATTTGGAGGAATGATTTCTTTACCACTTTTTTGCTTTGTTGAGAGGTAAAAACAAAGCAAAACAAAAATCTTGTTTAGAAACATCTCCAAATTCATTTAATTTTCTTTTTTGGGGGGGTGGGTGCTTAATCCTGGAAGCTGCATAGGATTGTTTTACATCTTTTTGTTTTCTCTGTATTTCAATTTAAAATATTCTATCTCAATTAAATTTAATAGAACCTAATTTAATTCATTTCTTATGAATTGAGAGGATATGACTAAGGCTTAGTCCTCATGGGACACAAAAGCAACAAGTGGCACATCTGTAACCATTGCTGGATTTGTGGCCAACTTGGGTGGCACTCAGGCTCAGTCAGTGACTGGGTCAGCCACGTGGATGCAGAGGGAGGAATCCCAAAGCTGGCATTCTACTATTTCTCTGTTCTCTCTGATGCTCTTATATTA
The DNA here is from genome assembly GCA_004363535.1 of Dasyprocta punctata. Lineage (NCBI taxonomy): Eukaryota > Metazoa > Chordata > Mammalia > Rodentia > Dasyproctidae > Dasyprocta > Dasyprocta punctata. The sequence continues at coordinate 8,113 of RJWM01022963.1, read as the reverse complement.
CTTTTCATGTTTTTTCAAAGCGATGATGCAAACATCAGAGAAAATTGAATGGCATAGAAAAATGTTCACACCTACTTTGAGGTGAAAGGAAGCAGGTTACAAATCTACCTGCACATTATGATCTTCATTTTGTATATGTGCGTATGCAGTAAGATAGGAAACATGACTTCTGTATCATCTCAGCTTTGATTTCAGTCCTCCAACTAAATAATAAGTGCTCAAATGTTTTTGATTTCTGAAATGTTCTGCTAAGCCACCAATTAAGCTCCTTACAAAGGAAACATCACAGAGCTCTTTCTTCCAGCATTAGGTTATTCCTCACTTCTTCAAAAGGGATTTTAATAATTGTTAGGAGCTTGAAATACATAGGAAAGTGCTTTGGAGAGAGTTATTGGAGTCAAATACTTCTGTTTCACTGTAAGCCATGTGCATTAGTCAGCCATTTAACGCTGTGTAACAAACACAGCACCTTATTATGTTGTAACAATAGACATTTATTTTTATGGATTTGTAGGTTGACTACAATTCAGGTGATCCACTTCTGAGCAGTTCTGCTTCAGACTCTGGTTTGATCAGGCTTGTTTTTCGATGCAGGTTAACTTCAGGTCTATTTCATGTGTCTCATCATCCCAGGACAAGTAATTGTTCAGGACATAGCTTTACAGTGATTGCAGAAATACAAAAGCTAGCCAAAACATGCTATGCCTCATAAAATCTTGGCATAGAATTGGCACAATTTTATTTCTTCTATAACTGATAGGCTCAAACAAGACATTAGGTCAAGGCCAATATCAACCTGATATGGAGAAATAAACTCTATTTTGGGTGAAGTGTGTGTTTGCTAAAATAATTCTAAAGAGAAAAGTAACAGCAGCTTGATAGGATTCTCTTGTAACTTGGGTAATATAAGCACTAGTTCCCAATCTGAGGTTAAAATTGTTTATAAGAGAGGACGACGCTGGGAAGACACAGTCGTTGCAGAATCAGAATCTAATATTTACATGGGTTTCTGGTAAGCTAGAAATGGAGTCCATGGAAGGAAGCTACTCATGGACTATGCTACCAAAAATTTCAGAGACTAGGACTTCTATATCGAGTAGGGTTCAGTTAGAGAAACAGAACTACTACGGTTAATGCAGGATGAGGGAACAGAACTTGCACCACCCTGGGAGCTGGTGGAAAGGTCACACAAAGTTCGTCTGGCTTTGAGGTCACCATAGGGCAGGTGGATCAGCAGTTGGGAGGACAGATGAACAGAAAGTAAGGAGAGCAGGGCCAAAGTGGAACCCACAACTTTTGGCCTGGGAGATGTACCAGATCCCCCAACCTTTGTCAGTCTCCTACCACCACTGATGGTAGTGACCTAGTGTCCATCACCACAGAGGTGCACATGCACCTGGCCTGGAAGGGGATAAGCTGCAGGAAACCCCCAGAGGGGGCTGAAGGACAGAAGCCTGGTGCTGCTCTGAGCAGCTGGAAGATCAAAGCATCTGGAAGATCAGTGACCCTGTGCAAGAGCCATCATAGTGCCTGGCACCCTACACCAAACATGAAGGCGCAAAGGCTGGTTACTATTTCACTGTGGTTTCTTATGTGTTAAGTACCTTTTTCTTATAGTCTCTCCACCCTGGACTTCAGAGAGATGAACCTCCTGGAGTTAAATTCCCACTCAGCTATGTTGGTGCGGTGCAAGGCCAGCTCACACTCTGATGTATTCAGGATTCTAAGCAGCAGTGAGAAAGTGAGTCACAGTGCGGGTCCAGAAGCAGGTCAGAGTGAAGAAACCGCCCTTCCAGTTACTTTGTGCTTCCTTGCTGAGCTCCCCAGCCTGTGGCAGGTGAAAACTATTGCGGGGAGGAGCTTCGAACTGGATGAGACAATGCTGCACTCTGTTAGGTGACAGTGACGTGAGAGAGGATGCAAGCAGGATGAAATTTCTTGCTGTTGCTAAGAAGCTAGGGTCCTAAGATCAGGAGAAAAGGCAGGGGAGTGAGAAAACACAGTTGCTTTTGGCTATTTTTTATTTTGGTCAGATTAGAAAATTAACTGTGTGTGTGTGTGTGTGTGTGTGTGTGTGCATGTGCATATTTTTAGGTTTACCGAAGCATGCAGCTCGTTGGGTTATTTAAAGAATGTTTCCCCTGGTCCTTGTTCCTAATAATGCTGCATTAAATTTTTCTTGTCTGTAGTATAGCAAATTTCATAATTTCCTCTCCCCTTTGGTTATAACAAACCCTCCGGTTTAAAATGTCATCATCTCCTCTTCCTCTAGTGCTACTCATATTTGAGGACTGGGGGATGTGTGTTGGGAGACCCGAACTGTGCTTCACCCATCTTCCCTCATCTTTTGTCTGGGACACATCCTCAGGCCCTCCGGGGAGTGGAGAGGGAGGCAGCACCAGCACCACCACCCTGGCTGCCATGGCAGTGCACTCTCCTTTGGTTTCCTCTGAAGGATCCTCATGGTTCTGTCTGTGGTGGACACCATCTCTGTGCTGCTTTGTGGCTCTCTCCTGGTAGCTGTGTTGTCAGTTTCCCAAGGTTCTTCTTTGGAGGCCTCTTAGCTGTAGAAGATTCAACTCCAGTTGATCATTTCCATTATTCTCCCAGATCCTCCTTGATGATTCGCTCATGGTCCCCATTGCTCAGGTCCTTGCTGGGCACCTGCTGTCTTGAGTAAACTCGGGGCTCTAGTCCAGAGGGTCCCTGCCCCCCTGAAGGTTTGCTGCCTCTCTACCATGACACCAGAAAGTGGTTGCTTGGTGGGTTCCTTCTCTGCCCTACTTTCTCTCTGTAGCTCTACTTTCCTACTTAGGGAGGAACAGAACAAATCAATGAGGCTATTGTTAAGTAAAACGCACAGCCAAGGAATGAAGAGACAGTTCTTTCCTGAAAATGTTCCCAAAAGTGATGTACATGTTACCTTTTGAAAAGCTCTTTCCAGTCTCACAGACCCCTGGTTCAACTCTTGGTTATTCTGTAGCCCAGCGTTTCCACTCAACAAACACAGGCTCTCCTTCCTCCTCTCTTTGGCTTTCTTCCAGAAAGGGGAGTGTATTTTTGGAAGTGTCGCTAGATTCTGATTGATGGTAGCATTTTATTTTTTTAAAAGTTACTTCATTGAGGTATGAATGACATGTAAAAATCTGTTACTTAATGCAAACAACTTGATAAATTTGGGGATAAGTATATAGCCTTGAAACCATCACCACCACCAAAGCACGGACACGTCCATCACTTCCAGGTTTCTTCTTGATCCCTCTATTATTATTTTGCTTCTGCAGTAGAATGCTTGACATAAGATTTGTCTTCTTAACAAATTTTATATATACAATACCCTATTGCTATATGTATTTTGTTATTGTGTTTGTCGAATTGCACTTGGCATAATGTCCATTGCAAGTATCACAAAGTAGCCTGATTTCCTTCTTTTTGGGGGTTGAGCATTATTCTATTGTCCATATGAACCACATTGTCTTTATACACTCATCTATCAAAGGGCGTTTGGATAGTTTCTGCATCTTGGCTTTTGTAGTACTGCAATGGATATGGAAGTGCAGATATCTTTTTGAGATCTTGATTCTAATTCTTTTGGTAAATACCCAGAAGTTGGATTGCTGGATCATATAGCTGTTTTTTAAGATCTGAGAACAGTATTTGACTTGATTTAAAATATGGTATGACACTGAATGTCTCCTTATTTATAGTTTTATTTGTCAGTTCTGGAATACTAGGAAAAATTCCACTTACTTTTTATATATTTAGAGCAAACACACACACACACATGCACACACACACACACACACACACACACACACACACACACCTATACCCTGCGGTTGGAGAGAAGCAAAGACACAGGCTCATCTTCACTGAAATGTCAGTGCTGTCTGCCATTAGGTGGTAAGATAAGGAATTATTTGTACTTTCTTCTCTGTTCCTCTCTGCAGGCTCCAGTTTTTCTCCCATGAAAGCATATCCCTCTTAAAATAAGAAAATGGAGTACAATAAACATGATTTTGAAAATACTTCTGAGCGGTGGCACCATCCCACTGATGGACCAGATGTGAGCGGCAGGGCCTCAGGTTTTCTGACCTCCCAGGGCTCTCTGCAGGCTCATGATTTTATGAAACATCAGCTGTTCTGAATTCCTGCAGCACCTGCCACAACAAAGGGAAACCTTTGCTGAGCATACTAATGCAGTTGTACTTGCCTTCCTAGAACAAAGAAACCGAAATGAGGAGGTCATTCAGCCTCCCTTGGACACTGTCCACCCTATCTTTGCCTGCGCCCTCTGGGGGAGGTGGAAACCCACCTGCGAGGGAAGACGGCCTGCTTTGAGTGAGTGCTCACAGTCCCCCTTTTGTCTTCGCAGGTGGTCTCCTCCCTCCCTTTTGTGATCCTCTGCCTCTCATTTGGCTCACGCTTTGGCTACTGCCTCATTCTGAGGATGCATTTAGCATCTGCTTCTCTGGCTCTGCCTTTGAATCTCTCATGGACCCAACTCTGGCCCTGCACATCACAGCTGTGCTTAAGAGACAGGTTGACTTCCCGGGAGGCCAGGGCTACAGTAAACGGGCTACGACCCAAAACTGTTAGCTTCTTTCTGTCTAATCTCTCAGACTCCCTGATGGTGTTTTGAAACAGTTATCAGCTTGCTGCTTGGCTTCTGTAAGACAGGACATGTTGATGTCCATTTCTTCTTATTATACTATCTGTTTAAGTTTAGCTTACTTCTGCCCATCCTCCCCTGGTGGGGACGTTAAGGAAGGAGAGTATATTGGGGCAGGCTTGTCATTCTTGCCTCTATACAATGGCTCTGCTAAAACCACTAAGAGTCGTTTTGTTGCCTTGTTTTATATCTTTCCTTCCCCTCCCTCAAGCCTCCATCATGCCCTACAGTCCAGCCTGAATCAGGATTCTGCCTTAGAACTGCTGCCTATGCACAAAGTTGTAAGCTTGCATTTGGTCATTGTTCTTTGGGCACAGATGTCAAATGGAGGTGAAAAGCAATGCTGGATGCTACCTTGTAGAGGATGTGGATTGGGCAGATAACCCACGTTTGGGGAACTCCATGCCTTTGCACAACATGACTTTGGGATCAGGTACAATTTATTCCCCTGCTTACATTCTCCTGCAAGTCCACATCAAGGTGCTGCTGTAGGAACTCAATGCTTTTGTAACAAGGTGAAAAGGATTCTCATACTTTGTGATTCAGAACCAGCCTCTTTCCAGAACAAGAATTACACAAAGACTTATTAGTGCTTGTGAGAGGAAACAAATCACACCATGCACTAAGTTGAATCCAACTGACCAGAAAAGAAGTGGGATTTTGACATCCTTTGCACTCATTCCAATAAAGCCTGGAATGGTCCTGTGGGAGCTGATGAAGATTACACCAGACTGCAAGCTCCATAACCTGGCTCTGCCATTATCCCATTCCTCGTCACTAGGGGACACTTTTCCTTGAGACTTCTCCAGTGTCTGATGAAAGGAAGTAGGGAAAACATTGCTATATTTTTCTTTAAGAAAGTGGTGATGACTTCATCTTATTTCTCCCCTTGCATTCACTCACTCATTCAGCACATATGAAATGTGTGCCACATGTCAACCCTGTGCTGGGCACCTTTGGAAGACCAGAAATGGTGGTAAAATCATTTTCACCGGGAGTGTGTTGTAGGAACAGGAATGCGTTCTGAGAGCTGGGACTCTGTTTACCTTATTCAACAGTTTATCTCCATGCCCCAAAGAGAAAGCTGGCACTTCACAGACATTTGATAAGCATTTGTGGTTTTGTGCAGACATCAGATACAATAAACAAACGTGCTTGTGTGCGTGTGTGTGTGTGTGTGTGTGAGTGTATTCCACAAAAAAAGTAATTAAAAATTCTATTAAAGCATGGAACCCCATTTCTCTTCTTCTTCGCTGGACTGACAGAAATGACTATTCTTTTCTTTCATCCACTGTCTTTTTTTTTTCTCTCCTCCGATGTCACAGCAGAAACCGCAGTGTGCTATAAACTTGCCTCCGTAATAGAATGTAGATGCATAAATCAAAACAGCTCCTAACGGGTTGTCTGCAATAATAAATGCTACGGAGGCAGCCTGACTGGCAGTGTGAGAGAGATTATACAAACTGCTGCCTGGAGAAAACACAGGATCGTGAATAAACTCAGCCTTGAATTATTTATATATTTTAGGCGTTATTTTCTCTCCTCAATCCTGCAAGGCCTGAGAATGATTTTCAGTGAGAGTTGAGAGTGCCTGGATTGGACTATAAAATAAAAAGCCTTCTAGTTGGCCTTTGGCCAAGTTTGAGGGCAAGGAGGGGTCTGTGTTACGGGCAGCAGCAGGGAGGGCAGTGAAGCGCAGGGAGGAGGTGCTGCTGAGTCGGAAGAGAGTGGTTCTCAGTGCCCAACATCAGCAGCTCTGTGAGTGACCTCAGGGCCCAACACCCGGAAGGAGAAGCCATGTCCTTCCTCTCCCATTGCTATGAAGGGGATCTGGCTTCATTTACTTTTTTTTTTTTTTTTTTTTTTTGCGGCACTGGGAATTGAACTCACAACCTCACGCCTGTCAGACAGGCACTTAAGTCACTGAGCCAAACTCCCAGCCCTGGTTTTTTGAGGCAGGGTCGCACTGTGTAGCTCAGGCCGGCCTTGCGCTCGCGTTGTAGCCCAGGCGGGCCTCGAACTTACAACGCTCCGCCTACCTCAGCCTCCTGAGTGCTGGGATTAAAGGCGTGCGCCACCATGCCCGGCTGCATTTACTTTTATATAGTCAGTTTCAGTGTAAGATTTGGATGCAGGAAAGAATAAGTCTACTGTAGAAGACAAAGGTTGGAAATCACTGACCAGGCTGGTCTTTAGGCCACTATTCAGATGAGTTTCATCTCCTGTGGGCCACCTTAGTCTCTGTATCCACTATTAATGAATGCCATGGCCATCTTTGTTTTACAGAGGGAGGAAATGAGGCCCAGAGAGGGAAAGTAACTTGCCCAAGATTACACAGCCCACAGAGGTGGAATGGGGGAGAAGGTGTTTTTTTGTTAAGCCGTGAAGAATCAGGATGGTGTCTCCAGGCCTCATGCTGCTCTCAGTGATCCTCAGAGCTGCATGGACTGACTGGGGGGTGCCAGCATATGCTGGAGGTAGGAAGTTAATGTTGCCCAAGGCTTTGCACCAGTGCAGGGTGGGGCTTAGTGGACACACACACACACACACACACACACCATGCGCATGCAGAATATTGCAGGGAGACAAGACTACACAGGCGCAGAGACAGCTGATGGGAAAGGACCTGCTTTAGCAGCTGGCTCTGAGACTCCATCCTTCTGACTCCCCTCAGGGTTCTTTACCTCACCCACTGCGGCACCTCCACTGGGTGCATGTGCTTGCAATCCCAAGACTGAAGGGAAATTGCACCCAATTTTACCAAATAAAACCTCACCTGAATCAAGGCCCCCTGCCTTGAGGTGATTTACTCCACAAGTACCTTGGTTTACCCAGCTCACGCCTCAAATTGCGGAGCCCCGTCTCCTCCTGTGAGCAAGCTTTGTGCTTTCGGTAGGTGAGGGGAGATTAGCCACGAAAATCTGATGGTCCTTTCCACTTCCTTGCAGTTGGTGCTTTTTAAAGTCCCTTAGCAACCATTCTCTTGTAGTCCTGCAAAGAGCCCTCTCAGTAGATAGGGAAGTCGACGTTGTCAACCCATTTTGAAGGTAAACTGACTTCAATTCAGAAATGGTCAGCACCATTGAGGCCTCCTGGGGCCTCAGCGTCATGTCCATGGTAAAGGGATGTTGTTCAGTGCTGGGGAACTGTACTGACTCATTTGTGCTCACACAGTGTCTTCCTCAGCTGCCTTTCTGTTTCCTCCAGATGTGTGCCCACCACCAACCTCTGGGCCCATCCTTCCTCTCCAAGTCTTTAGAGCAGCTAACCTTATTCAGGTCACCGGGAGTTAGGAAAAGCTCTATGTCTGTCATCTGTCTGTCTGTCTCTCTGTGTTTTTACTTTGTCATCACAATGGAATATTTGGATGGGCCATTGCCTTCCCTCTTTAGTGGTATCTGAGTTTCCGTTCAGCTGCCCGTAGATAGACATGTAGCACAT
>RJWM01022962.1:0-32868 GCA_004363535.1 Dasyprocta punctata | reverse complement strand
GTTGTAGCCCAAGCCGGCCTCGAACTCACAATGCTCCGCCTACCTCAGCCTCCCGAGTGCTGGGATTAAAGGCGTGCGCCACCACGCCCGGCTGAAATTAAAACTTTTGGGGGATCGCTGCTTCCTTTTTATCTGGATCGGAAAGTTTATCAGAAGGAGAAGGTCAGGGGTGGAGCCTACGCTTGTCTGCAGTGCCCGAGGCCCTGGGTTCCTGCAAGGATGCAAACGAGAAAGAAAACAGCTCCGTCCCAGAGTGGAGAGCGTCTTGCTTGAGTCCGCAGATCTGGTTTCTGCACACACTGCACTCGGGGAAGCTAGCGGCCGGGGATCCGAGCCCAGTCGAGGCTGCGCCCGAGGAGGGCGCTCAGAGCAGGAACTGGGGCACCGCCTGGCCAGCTGCCCCCTCCTGTGCCCCGGCCCTCGCTGGTGATGGTGCCTCGCGGGCAGTTGCCGGGGGAAAGGGACTGGGGACAGCGAAGGGCAGAGAGTGATCAGGGCCCCGAGCTGCGCCCACATCTGCCCACATCTGCGAGGCCGCAGCTCCAGCCCGGGAAACCCCCGGTCCAGGCCCACTGAGAGTCCTGTCGGCCTAAACCGCCAGCCTCGCCACACGGGGCTTTGGCTCAATCTGTAAAACCACGGAGGCCGTAAGACAGGACATGCGCATCCGTGTGCTACAGGTGCGGGCATGGTGGCGCACGCCTGTGATCCCAGCACTCGGGAGGCTGAGGGGGAGGAATCGCCTCGAGTTCGAGGCCAGCCTCTAAATAAAATGCTACTTCCAAGGTTTGGATGAGCTTTGTTTCCATGACAACAGTCCTGTCCAGGAGACAGGAGGCAGCCTCTTTGCCCCAATCTCGGCTGCCCAAAAGAAGAAAAGCAAGCGGAAGGGGGATGGGTGCTGGGGTTCTTGTCTCAGGACGCAAGGGCAGAATGGGGGTGTGTGAGCCAGGAGGGAAAAGGCCCCAAACCCTGGGCCCTGGGTTTCTGGAGCTGGGCTGATGGTTGCCATGGTAACTCACCATCTAGGTGACCTCGTGAATTTCAGGATCGATTGGGGTTAAGTAGTTGGGAGAGGGGATTGAGGGTTTGCATTAAATGAGAGAGAAAAGAATGTTTTGGAAGAGGATCAGAAGTGGCTTAAGATACTGGTTTGAACTTTTGAATAATTAAGTGTCTTGGGAAAATAAAACCCAGAAATAAATCAAATGAGTCAATCTCGCTGAGCTCGAAGGAGCCGACAAACCGGAATGGTAGGAGCGCAAAGACCCTGCAGGCTGACAACCCCTGGGGCGGTTTCATAACTCAGCAGAGTAGGGCACATGCTTCCTGTTTTGGAGAGAGGTCTTGCTGTGTAGCCCGGGGCGGCCTGCACCTCCGAATCCTCCTGCCTCAGCCTCCCAAGTGCCAGGCGCCGTGCCAGGTAAATGGGAGCAGTTTCTGTGGGAGTCGAGCTCAGCGAGGACTCTCCCGCCTCGGCCTCCCCGGGTCCTCTCGATGGGGTCCGACTCGCTCCGCAGCCCACTCCTGCCGGTGGCAGCTCCACCCACTTAGAGAGAAGCAGAGGCAGGAAGGGCTCTCTGCGCGTTCACCGCAGGCGGGGTCCCTGGTGGAAGCCGCTTCACTCCAGGGCTCCGGGGCCCAGGTGCTGCTGTGGGACCCACAAGCCCCTCCTCTCGGGCCGCGGCTTTGCTGGACAGTTTTGGGAAAACACTATGGACTAGGAGAAGGAACAGCCTTTAAGACAACACACAGAGCTTGAAGGAAATCAGATCTGTGGGCCAGGCCAGGCTCTCCTGAGTCTCACCGTTAGCGATTTATCCAGAAAACCTTGAAGCCGGGTCTATGGCTCACAGATGTAACCTCAGCACTCTGGAGGCTGAGGCAGGAGGATCGCTGCAAGTGCGAGGCCAGCCTGAGCTACACAGCAAGATCCGGTCTCAAAAAACAAAAATAGGAAATTGAAAGCCCAGGATTTGAGAAATCTGTGGGTGATTCATGAGGGCGAATTCAAACTATTTACACTTGGGACAGATCCCCATTATTCTGGGGGGCTCCCCCTGCCACCTCTGCACCCCTGCTTCCAGTATCCCAGTCTGCAAGCTAAGGGCACTTTCTTTTTTCTTTTAACTTTAAAATGTTGAAAAAATCTTAAAGAACATTTTTCAACGTGTGGAAAATATATGAGATCTGAATTTCAACCCCACCTAAAGCTGAGTTGGGACAGAGCCACATTCGTCCCTTTCTGCATCTTCTGGGACTCTTGAGCTGTGGGGACAGTTGAGCGGGTGCCACGGAGACCAGAAGGCCAAGAAAACCCAAATATTTACCATCCGGCCCCACGCAGGAAACGCTCGCTGACGCTAACTTACACCACCAGCTCCACTCTTGCTGTGTGCAGCCTGGGTTACCTAAATATAAAAGTTAAAGCCCGGTGTCGTGGGCACATTTGTGATCCCAGCACTCAGGAGGCTGAGGCAGGAGGATCACTGAGAGTTTGAGGCCAACCTGGGCTATCTCACAAGACCCTGTCTCCAAAGAAGTTAGTCGAATTATGTTAATACTCTGACTAATGGGCCTCTTCGATAGGAGTTCATGTCCTCACAGGGAGACCAGGTCTGGTGGGACTGCCAAGAACGATCAGATTTACAAAACAGAAAACAAGACAAGGAATGGGAGGGAGACTTTCCTATGGTGTTTGCTACTGGGTTTTAACTCCGAACCCCGAACACACGTTTACAGCCAGGTGGAAATGATAGTGACCTCGTGCTCGGTGAGCGATCAGTGCGCTCAGTGTCCAAGGGTGAAAGTTCTGGGCAGGTCGAGGGGGGCAGTGCAGACAGGGGGTCCCCCACTTGACCCCCCTGAGTCTCTGGAGACGCAGGGCGGTGGCTCTTTGAGTTCCGGACCCTGCACAGCTTGGCCTGAGCTGGGCTCCTATCTACCCCGCAAGCCTGAGAGGCCCAGCTTTTTCCTGGGTCCTGGGAAACCTTTTTAAGACCAAGCAAGGGCCTCTGTGATGGCCTTTGAACCTGCACCTCGCGGCGGAGAGGCCTGCAGGGTCTTGCCCAGTTCCCCACGAGTCTCTCTGTGTTTCGTGTTTTGAGACAGGGTCTTGCTATGTAGCCCAGGCTGACCTCAAATGCTCGATCTTCTTGCCTCAGCCTCCCAAATGCTGGGATTATAGGCGTGTGCCACCACCCCTGGCTTTCACCCCTTTCGGAAGCAGTTCTGGAAAACCTCTTTCCTGAGTGTCTTTATGAGATCTGATCAAAAACACAGTGACTGCTGCTGCCGAGCGCCATCCACTGGAAAGGCGGCCCCGAAAACCGTGAGGCCGCGACCTCGTCCACCTCACTCCCCAGATCTGGCACCGTGCGACTCCCGGCTCTTCCCCAAAGTCACGAGGACCGTGAAAGGGAAGCGTTTTGAGTCCGTTCGTTCAGGACAGTGCAGCCAGAGACCCTCAGGAAGGACCCCAGAGTGGCTGGGGCGGGTTCGGGGGGACCCAGGGCGATGCGCCTGGGCCTGGGTCCCTTCCCCGTGTCTGCGGCCCCACAGCCCGGCCGCCGCGCCCCAGCGGTGTGGAGACCTGCGGGTCCCCTCCTTGTCTGCGCTGTCGGGTGGCAGGCTGGGAGCCGCCCCACCTGCATCCCTGGGCTTGCTCGGCAGTCTCCCAAGGCTGCAGTCTCAGAATCTTTTGCCCTTAGATGTTTTTGTTTCCTCGAGACAGGGTCTGGCTATGTGGTCCAGGCTGGCTTTGAACTCACAGGGCAGCCCAGGCTGGCCTTGAAGCCCTGCGCGCCAGGGACAAGCCCAGGCCTCCGCCTCCTCTGCCCACCGGGTGACTATTTTCTGGATGGCTTAAATGCTTTGTGCCATCCGCAAAGCCTTCAAATTAAAAAATAATTCTGTTTGCTTTTCCTATTTTATTTTCTTTAGTGACTGTGCTGCTTCTGTTTTAAATATGCAGATGCACGTGGTCCTGGCACACAGCTGTCATCCCAGCACTCTGGAGGCTGAGGCAGGAGGATCACCGTGAGTTTGAGGTCAGCCTGGGCTACATAGTGAGACCTGGCCTCAAAAACAAACAAACAAACTAAGTATGTGGATGCTTCCAAAAATCCCTTTCAACAGAAGCGACAGGATTTGGTAGATTTTCCTAGCAAGTCAGAAACCAGCTTAACAACATACTGAAAAAAAGTTTATACTAGATGTTTTGTTATTCCTAAGCTTTTATTATTTCCAGCTTAGATTATTATTGCTTATTCTGTAAGTATCATTTTCTTTTTTCTGTGTACCTTGCGTTTAATTTATTCTTCTAGTTGTTAAATGCGAAAACTTCGGTCATTCACTATAAGACTTCTCTTCTGATTTAAGTATTTAGTGTTACGTGAAATTTCATCTTCAACACTACTCCAGCCACAACCCATAGTTTTTGCTGCATTGTGTTGTAATGTTTTACTCATTTCAAGATTTCGTTTTCTTTTCTCTGGATTGACCCCAGGGAGCATTAAGCTCTAACGCCAGCTCTTTCCCTTTTTTTCTTTGTTTATTTTGAGACAGTGTCTCAGTAACCTGCCTAGGCTGCCTTGAACTTTTGACCATCCTGCCTCAGCCTTCTGAGAGCTGAGATTATAGACCCACACTGCCATGCCCGGCTCCAAGTATCGTTTTCTTTTTACTGTGTGCTACTTAGAAGCATGTCGCTTGATCCGAATACTTGAGGATTTTCCATTAGTCTGGGAAACTGCTGATTCCTCTTTCTGCGGGCGAGGAGAGGTTTCTTTCCCTCACCAGCGTCAGGTCTGGAGGCAGACGGGTGAGAGATGCATGAGACTTGCTGAATGTCAGCTCTACAGGTCGGGGACCCACGTGTCACTGGGGAGACCCGTGTGTCGCTGTGCCGGCAGTCGAGGGAAGCAGGCTCGGGCGCACAGGACAGGACAGGAAATCCGGGAACGCAGCCAGGGGGGACAGGCCCGGTTGGGGGACAGAGGCAGGGAGGGGACGGAGCCCTCCTGAGGGTCCCACAGGGCGGGGACGGGCAATGTCTTTGCCCTGATTCCTCCCACATCTCCCGCAGTGCTGTGTCCACTGAGTGGAAGGTCTGTCTGCTGCTTCCTGCCGGCAGTCAGAGCCGGCCGGGAGGATGAGAGTTTGTCTGGCTGATCGGCTTGGGTGTGGGAGCGGGTGCTGGGGACTGAGCCCGGGCCTCCCGCTGAGCTGTGTCCCCAGGCCTTTTAAGTTGTTTTATTTTGAGACAGGGCCTCGCTGTGTAGCTGTGTTGATTACTTTTTTCTCATTGCTGAGACAAAAATACCCAACACCCAGAATTAAGGCAGGAGAGGTTTACCTAGCTCAGTCTGTGGAGCTTTCGCTGCATACCCGGCCGGCTCCCAGGCAGAGTGGCGCACAGAGGGGCAGGCAGCCTTTCGGGGCGGCGGGAAACAGCGCAAGCAACGAGAGCAAAAGGGGAGGAGCAAGGAGAGGAGGCCCTTTCTGACCCGCATATTGCATGCAGGCCACACCCACTGGAGTGCAGCACTCACACCCATAATCCCAGCACTGGACCACGAGTCATTCACAGACTCTAGAAGCCCACCTCTGACTGCATGGGGCTTTGCGGGGGCATCCAGACTCAAACTGTAACAGTTGCCCAGGCCGGGCCTGAATTTGTGATCCTCCTGCCTCAGCCTCCTGAGCAGCTGGATTACTGGCATGCACCACTGCTCCTAGCCATGTGACTTTTTTTTTTTTTTTTTTGAGACAGGTTATCTCTATGTAATGCAGGCTGGGCTTGCACTCACTGTGTATCTCAGGCTGGCCTCGAACTCACGGAGATCCTTCTGCCTCAGCCTCCCAAGTGCTGGGATCACACGTGTGCACCACCACACCTTGCATGACTTTTCAGAAAGAGATATCGGTCATATTTGTAGCCCAGGAATAAAACTTGTCACACAGGGAGTAGAGATGGTCACTGTTTTTTAGAGGAGTCCTGCTGTTCTGCCAATGGCTCTATTTTGTGTTTATTTCTTTTTAAGATTCAGGCAAATAAGTACTAAGTTTATCCTAAGACTTTTAGAGCAACCTCGGAACTGTGACAGGCGTTCGGGGTTCTGGCCTGGGTCCGGGGCAGATCTGAGCCAGCGACGCCTCTGAGTGGGGCTCGTGCCCCCAGGCGGCCAGGCCACCCCCACTCAGTCAGCGTCAGGGCGGCAGCGTCCAGGCCCAGCTCGGCTTCCCAGGATTTTGGTTCTCTAAACCAGCAATGCGTTTTCCTCCTTTTCCTTCTTCCCTCCAAGAAAACCTTGATAGAAATCAAGTCCGGCCAGTCCTGCTAGTTCTGAACCCCAGCGTCACTTCTATCTTTAAAATCGCCCGGGTCTGCTGAGGCTCTAAGTGCTTTTAATTAAACCAAATAAAACGAGCCTCAGCCTGAGCCCGGAGTGCACAGTTCCGGGTCTGCTGCGGGGCGGGGGCGGGCGCTGGCCAGGAGAGGACTAGCTGTGGGTTTGTAATGCAAGGCCGTTCTCTGCGAAAACGGCCCTCCGAGTCCTTCCCGAGCTGCAGCTCCGTGGGTGGAAACACTCGCAGTTTGTTCCCTTGCTTTTTGCTCACGTATTCTCCTACATTTCTTGTGGGCTTCTGCTTTTCAATCTTCCACAGATTCCGACCACCAAAAGCGACCCTTGTGCCTTGTTTCTGTAATCAAGTAGAACTTGGTGTAGGAATCAGTGTTTTGTTTTGTTTTGTTTGGGTCAGGGTCTTGCTGTATAGTTCAGGCTGGCCTCGAGTTTGCCACGGTCCTCCTGTCTCAGCCTCCTAAGTGCTGGGATGACAGGTGTGTACCACCACACCCAGCAGGAGCAGCTGGTAATGAGGTTCTGGAGGTGCCTTGTCCCAGCCTTGGGGAACAGCCCACCTGGACAGAGCCCGTGCTACACATGGGCTGGACAAAGGCAGGGCTCGTGTGGGGATGCAGCATCAGGGACTGACCTTCCTGCACTGGCCAGCTGGGAGGCAGCCATAGACCCTTGGCCCGCAGGGCCCAAGAGGAGTCATATGCAGCCCTGAAAAGGGACTGTGTGAAGACACGGGCTGGCAGGAGGGAGGCTTCTCCTGCGTCCTGCACTTCGGACTCACACTGGGCCGCCCCGCCAGGCCACGGGAGCCCCTCGGCCGCTGATGTCGGAAACCTTTCCCTGGGTTCTGTGTGTGACCAGGGCCCCCAGGGGCTGCTACTCTGTAAAGCAGAGAGCGGCGATGTCGTCTCCCAGCTTGCTAGACCTTTGTCACCAGGACAGCCCGTGTGTGACCACTGTCCTGAGGCCTCCTCCGCCTGCACCTGCTCCGTCCTCACTGGTCCTCCCCGGACAGCGCCCCCAGTGCCGTCCTGGACGTCTTCCTCGCCCGCAGGCCTCGTCCTCGCGTTCCACCCGGTTCAGTGGCGGCTTTCGGACCCTGTCTGTGCTGTGGTCGCCGTTGCTTTCCCAGCACAAAGGTTCAGGCAGCCGAGGCGGTGCGGAGGAAACGCTCACTGAGGGAGGAGATGAGCAAGCTCGGGCCGGGGTGGGGACAGCAAGGACAAAGGGATCCAAAACAAGAGCAGCCCAACGTGTGGTGCGCGTGTGTAATCCCAGCACTCGGAGGCTGAGACAGGAGGATCTCGAGCCTGAGGCCAGCCTGGGTTACATCCTGAGACCCTGTCAAAAATCAACGAGCAGATGCGTCAGGACAGCGCGTGCGCGGCACCCCTTTCCCAGGGAGGGGGTCTCTGGTCTCCCACCCTGCAGGCTTCTCTCAGCCTCCTCCCACCAGCCAGGTGGCACAGCCTGGAGAGGTTTGGTTGTGTTTAGCAGCCAGGATGCCGGCTCTGCGGCCCAGGGCTTTAATCCGCACGCACTGTCCCCGACCTGCATAGCCGCCTGGGCCACGGCACGGGGAGCTGAGACGCGGGCGTGGGCGGGTGTGGACACAGAGCAGTGTCAGGACTTGACTCCAGCCTGTGCGACCCCGAGTACTGCACTCCTGACGACAAGGCCTTGGCCCGAAGCACGGGGGCCCCGGGCAGGACACCCCGAAGGCATGAGTTCTCATCCGCAAGCCTCAGCCCCACAGCCTCCTCCTTTTGCGTGTCTGTTGGTGCTCACCCCTGTGACAGGCAAGCTGTCCCCCCGCAGGCCGCCCGGGTCAGATGCCAGCGGTCCTCCACGGGCTGCAGGGGCCCCCAGGCCTCATGCACCCCGACAGGAAGCAATGGGTGATCTTCCAAGCTGGGCAGCCTCACAGTTGCTCTTTGGGTTTTAACAGAATGGCTCAGGTGGGATTTCAGAGCTGACTCAGGTCAGTTAATCTTCACTGTCAACTTGATCGGACTGGGGGGCCTGTGACTGGATCACGGGGTGCTGTGCTGTTCAAGGGATTCCCGCTGATGTTCCTAGCTCACTGTGGGACCCAGCTGGAGGTGGGTCCCCCGGGGCGGCGTGCCCTGGGGGTCTCTGTCTTTCTCTCTCTCTCTTTCCCTGTGCTCGGTTCCCGGCCGTGAACCCAGCAGCTTGGTGCCCCCTTCTGCCCTGCCCTTCCTGCCAGCCATGGACTGGATCCTCTGAAACCGTGAGCCAGGGTGAGCCTCCCCTTCTCAAGCTGTGGGTGTCAGGCGGGCAAGCTGACTGATACACCCCCGGAATAACAGCCTTCTTTGCCTTTCAACTTTGAAAGTGCCACACCCGTGGACTAGCAGGCAGTATGGGAATGTCAGCCACTTTCCAAAAAAAATGAATAAAACACACAGAACCTAAATATCAGAAATGTTTACTAAGTTCTGTCATCCCACAGGATCGAAAACAACATTTTTGGCAATCAATTCAATACATACCTGTGCTAAGGATTCACTTGCTAGGTAGAATGCAATGATAATTATCTAAGACTCCTGAAGCCTTTCAGCATATGCGAATGGCATTACACCTTGGTTTAGATTCTGCGTTTCAGCATCTGTGTTGAAGGCCTGGGGGACACGGAAGAGGTGAGGAGGAATGAGCTGACTCCCAGAGACTAAGAATTGGTTGCAAAGCTTGATAAGCAGACTGACATGTAGCAGGATACTCTTTCCCTTGGGCCCTGGGGTGTTTACTTAGTGGCAGAACCACTGGGGACCTGGCCTGGGGCTCCAGGCGCTGTGGGACTCCAGGTGACGACGGGCAGAGCTGGGGTCACGGCTCCCACTGGCCCCGCTGGCGCCTACAGAAGCAGTGCTGGAGGGGACCTGACTGCAGGCCCCGCGGCCTGGCGCTGGCCTTGCTGCTGCCCAGCTCCCCGAGTCTGAGGCTCTGGCTGCACTGGGCCAGCCGCTCGGATCGGCAGGGCGCACCAGTCTTGATCTGCCCAGGCTGATGACGAAGGTGTCCTCTGCCTCCCGGACCGGTGTGACAGCCGGACACCACCGGCCAGCACCGGCCAGCGCACAGCTGCAGGGACTCTGTCACTGGAGCAGCAGGCGGTCGCAGGCTTCTCGCTCACGGCCTTGGCCACCACCTGGACGCCGGCGCTGGCCCTGAGCGCCTGCCAGGTCCCCAGCCATCCTGCTCGGTGGACACCACTGGCTGGACCTTGTAGAGGTCACCCCGCCGGTCGGTGGACACCACTGAAGGACTTGTAGAGGTCGCCCCGCCAGTCCGGCGTGCCGCACCTTCTGGGATCCTCAGGGGACTTGAAGTCCAGGTCGTACTCCCCAGCCCTGCAGAACTGGGACGTGGCCACGTCCATGCCAGTGACCGCCCTGTCCCTGCAGCCGGCCTTCCTGGGGGCCTCCAGCAGCTCTGAGGCTTCCCTGTTCTCCATCATGTTGGGCACAAAGCCGCCCTTGTCACCCGCGTTGGTGGCATCCCTGCTGTACCTGTCCTTGGAGACATTCTGCAGGCCGCAGTAGACCCCAGCCCCGTGGAGCTGACTGCACCGTCGGGGCGGGATCCCGAACTCCCGCATGGCCAGCTTGTCGCTGGCGTGCGAGCTGCGGTTGATCACGTTGGAGGCAGGGACCGGGAAGGTGACCTTGGCATCGCTGGCCAGGTCGGTACAGGGGCACCCCCTTCTCCACGCCGCGAGGGACGCCCCAGGATGCACTGGCCCTGAACTTAGATTTGTTCTCCGTCCGTCCATCTCCGTCATCAGCTTGGGGCAGGAGCAGCGGTTCATTGCTGTGCTCAGCAGCCTTCGCCACACCCGGTCTCATCATCGTCACGGCTCCGGGCCCCTGGGTTCCTGTGCAGGCGCCGCTGGGCACGGCAGCTCAGAAGGGAACTTGGGAGGTGCAGAGGTCGACCTCAGCCGTGGGTTCCTTCCTTCGGGCGCGCGGCTCGAGGAGGGGTTCGCTGGGCTGCTGGCTGCCGGATTTTGTCGCCCAGGAAGGAAGCGGAGGCTGCTGCAGGTGCTCAGGTGCTCGTCACCGAGGTGAGGCGCCGCGCCCCGGGCCCCTGCGCGGCTCTCTCTAGCAGGGCATTTTGCTCTTCTGTGCAACCCTCACATTAGTACCCTGCTCGTCTTCACAGACCGGTCCGTGGTGCCCACCTCCTGCCGCGGGACAGGTGGGCACTTGCACCCTCGCTGCTCGCCCCGATCGGAGGTCCAGGGAGACCCGTGCTTGTCCCAGGTCCCTTCTTTGTCCTCCCCGCCCTGACCCGGGCCCAGCGCACAGGGGGAACGCTGGGCAGACTCACCCGGGACGTTCCGGGGACGCAAAGTCGTGTGGTGATGCGCTGACTTTGCAGACGCCACGGAGATTGGACTTTGGGGCGACCCCGAGTGGTGTGCAGTGTCCCCGGTCACCGGCTCGGGTTGCCCGGTGCGCAGTGGACTTCCTCTCCGGGCTTAGCCCCGCTAGCGGGGAAGTACGGAAAAGCGCGCAAACGTGCGTGCCGCCTGCGTGAGGGTTTACGCCGCTGAGCCGTATTTTGAGTTTTTCAAGAGAAAGAAAAAATAATGCTGCCACCTGCTCATTGATTCACCCGACGCTGGCTTGTCCTGTGGTGTGGGGACGGAACCCGGCCTCCTGCCGGCCGAGCACGCCCTGCACAGCAGTCCGCGCCCCCAGCCCCCGGTGCTGCGCCGGAGTCAGCCCTGCTCCTTGGCTCGGCTTTGGCCACTGTGTCCCCGAATAGTGCACTGTAGAGTGGAAGGGGTCACCGGGGGGACTTTCCCACGTACCGGGAAAGGGCATCTTGGTCTCACCCATGTAGCCTGTACTCGCCTGGAACTCATGGCTATCCTCCTGCCTCAGCCTCCCGAGTGCTGGGATTACAGGCATGCACCACTATGCCCAGCTAGAAAAAGGATCTGAAGCCAGATTGTTAGGGTTTATACAGTGTGTCAACTTGAGAAGTCTAGCAGCTTAATTAAGTAACTCAGCAGCTCTACATCCTGGGGTGTAGAGCACAGTTACCTGGTCATTGTTACAATTTGAGGTCAGAAGTTTAACTGGGAGACTCAGCCAGGAGCCAGGGGTCTTACTTTTTTTTTTTTTTTTTTTTGCGGCACCGGGGATTGAACTCACAACCTCGTGCCTGCCAGGGCAGGCACTTAAGGCACTGAGCCAAACTCCCGGCCCTGGATTTTTTGAGGCAGGGTCGCATTATGTAGCTCAGGCCGGCCTTGTGCTCGCGTTGTAGCCCAAGCCGGCCTCGAACTCACAACGCTCCGCCTACCTCAGCCTCCCGAGTGCTGGGATTAAAGGCGTGCGCCACCACGCCCGGCTAAGGGGTCTTACTTTGTAAACATCCTCATCCTGTGCAAAGGAAGGCAGGGAGATTTGTGAGTGCTACACCCACTGGGGTGGGGTGGTCCTGTGTACAATATAAAGGAGGAGAAGAGGCTTGCTCTTGCACCCCTTTTTTTACTCTGGCTGGTTTTGCTCTGCTGCTGCCTTGAAGTGTTGTTCCTATGCCATGCTACCCTGCCTAGGAGCCAGCTGATTGTGGACTGAAACCTCCAAAAACTGTAAGCTAAATAAATCTTTCTGCTATGGTTTATACATTGTGCCAACTTGAGAAGTCTAGCAGCTTAATTAAGTAACTCAGCAGCTCTACATCCTGGGGTGTAGAGCACAGTTACCTGGTTATTGTTACAATTTAAGAAGGTCAGAAGTTTAACTGGGAGACTCAGCAGGGAGCCAGGGTTCTTGCTTTGTAAACATCCTCATCCTGTGCAAAGGAAGGCAAGGATGTTTGTGAATGCTACACTCAGCCTGGCAGTGGGGTGTCCTGTGTACTATATAACGGAGAAGAGACTTACTTTTGCTCCTTTTACTTTGGCTGCTTTGGGTGGGCTGTTGCCTTGAAGTGTTGTTCCTGTGTCATGCCACTCTGCCTTGGAGCCAGCTGATTGCGGACTGAAACCTCCAAAAACTGTAAGCTAAATAAACCTCTCCTTCCCTAATTTTGGGTGTCAGGTGTTTTGTCTCAGCAACGAGTAAAAAGTAACCAAGACAGAGATGAAGCAATTCACTTCCGCTTAGAGAACATTTCCTGACAGCCTAAAAAGGAATAGGTTAAGTGATATAAGAATGGGGGACGGGAGGGAGGGAGAGGGGTACAATACCCAGCACGAACTCCGAGGCAGACACTCTCATTGAGCTACAGCCCCAGGCCTTTTAAAAGACCTTTCCATTTTTTGTATTGAGACCGAATCTTGCAAGATGCCCAGACTGGCCTCGAACTTGTGCCTTGGCCGGAGCAGCTGGGATTACGGCGGGAACCACCGCTGATCTCTGTCTCGTCAGTAGGTGTGGGCAGTGGGCGACCACTGCACTCCCGGGGGAATCGGCCCTGCACACCGCACGGTGACCCTTCCACGCCACGCCGCGTCCCCTGGCCCCTTCCCATCGCCTTGCTCCTGCCCCCGGTCAGTCTGTCTGTCTGTCTGTCTGCCGTCAGTGTCCTGAGGTCTCTGCGCTGGACCAGCAGTGCGGGCCCTGTGGGATGTGAGTGCGGCGTCCCCGTTCCCCCGGCCTCACCTGCCCTGGCTGGGCTTTGGCCTCGAGGTGAATGAAGGGCCTTCTGGGGGAGCAGGACGGGGTCCCCGCATTCTGAGCTGCGCCCTTTAAGGACAGACGCCAAACCCCTCTTGGTGCACCCGCCAGCCGTGCGTGCTTCTGAGACGTTTCTGTTGGCTTCAGGTGCTCCTTGTCTGCCCAGTCTTTTATTTTGGGGGAGGCTTGCTCTTTTTAGCTCTTTGTGTATCCTAGACCGTGAGTCTTCTGTCGAGGAACAGCAGGCGGGACTTTTCCCCTTTTGGAGGCCGACTCTTTGCTTCCTGGGCTGTTTCCAGAAGGATTTAATGTGCTGTGACCCCCTCTGTGGATTCCCGGCACCCCTCAGAATTTTAATAAAAGGACAGTAGAGAATCAACCTTAAATTAGGAGCTGAGTTTGGTGGCGCACCCCATGATCCCAAGGCTAGGGAGGCTGAGGCAGGAGAATCACCTCGAGTTTGAGGCCAACCTGGGCTATGTAGTGAGTTCATTCCCAGGCTGAACTACAGAGCGAGACCCTGTCTCAAAAAAATGAAAAGAGAGAGAAAGAGAAGGACAGAGAGGGAGAGAGACTGCAGCTGGGGGAGATGAGTACTTGAGTCACTGTTTTAAGTCTTTCTTTTACACAGTTATGCTCGTGGGGTGTGGTGTGAGGTTTTGATGCATGTGTATGTGAAATGAGTAAATCAAGCCAGTTCAATTTACCACCTCCCCTCCTTAGCGTTTTAGCACTGAGAACGTGCTCAATGTGTCCCCTGCCAAGTGCAAAGCGTGCGATGTGTCATCGCTGGCTGCCGTCACCGCGCGGTGCAGGACGTGGCAAACGCTGATTTCTGCTGTCTCCCTGAAACCTTGTGGTCAGATCGGCACGTCCCCTCTTACCATCCTTGGCTAATGACTGTTCTGCGGGCTCCCACCAGGCGTTCCGTGCATTCGGGGTTCCACGCACGTGTGAGACCATGCAGCACGCCTGTCTGTGCCTGGCTTGTTTCACTCGACACGGTGTCCTCTAGGTTCACCCATGGTGTCAAGTTGAGAGGACCACCTTTTTCAAGGCTGAGTAGCATTCCACCACAGTACACTTCCTTTGTCCACTCATCTGAAGATGCGCAGTGAGGCTGATCCTGTGTCTCAGCCATTGTGAACACAGCTGCGGTGAACACGGGTGAGGAGACATTCCTTGGGAATAAGTGTTTCACTTCCTTTGGCTGTAGAGGAGGAAGTGAGCTTTCTGAGTCATGTGGTAATTCTGTTTCTGGCTTCTGGAGGACCCTTCACAGTTCCTCCTTCAGGTGACCCTCGTTTACACTCCTACTCCGGACACAAGGTCTCCTGTGCTCCACGCTCTTAGGACCCTTACCTTTCATCTTGTTTTGTTTTTAGTTTTTGTTTTTTGGAGACAGGGTCTCACTATGCAGTTCAGGCTGGCCTTGATCTCACTTATACCCAGGGTGACCTCGAACTCACAGCAATCCTCCTGCCTCAGCCTCCTAAGTGAGGGGATTGCAGGCATGCGCCACCAGGCCCGGCCCTTTTCATCCTTCTGAAGACTCATTCTGACAGGAAGGAGGTGATACCTTGGTGTGGTTTTAGTCTGCATTTTGGGGCATGGGGTGATGGAGATGTTTCCATCTCTCTGCTTGCTGTTGGTGAGTCTTCTCCTGAGCGATGCTGGATGGGTCACCTCACTGGTACGTTTTGGAGCCCAGGAGCTGGGGTGTTGGTGGCGGTCGGATGGGGGTTTCGCCCTGCCCTGTCGGGGCGTGGTCTCCTGCCCTGCAGTTCTGCTTTGTGCCAGGCCAGCGCATAGCACGGGAGACAGAACTTTTCTTTTTCATTTTCAAGTGCAAAACACATCTTTAAGGCCGACTGCTAACAAGCCAGACAAACTATGCCCAAAGCAAGGTAGGGTTATGGTGCAGGCCACCACACAGTGACACCAAACTCACAAGATTTCAAAGGGGCCATTCTGGAAAGAGAAGCCACGGTTCGGAGAGGGGTCACATGAGGAAGAGACACTTAAACATGTGTGATCGCAGTTACCAAGCTTGCTGCGCTCTGAGCAGAGAAGTCTGTTTCATTTCTTTAATTGTGCTCGCCCTCTCTCTTTCTCTCTCTCTGAGACTTTTGGATGAAGAGCGGAGACGAAGGCATTTATGAAGTCAGACTCGTAATTGCCAGGAAGCTGCGGCATGCCAGCTAATCTCCCTGTGTGGCTCCTAAGGGAAGATGAGCTCATGGACGCATACATATAAAGTTGGATCATTACAAAGCTGAATTAAAACGCATTAAACGTGGAACTCAGATATACACCCGGAGGGTTACCCAACATGCAGAGAGTAGGTGAACTATCTGGGAGTTTAAAAAGGGGACCTCAGATCCTCCCAGGCTGGGGACCAGAGGTACTAAGCATTGGGCCAGAAAAGCACTTTCCAGAAAGCGTGGTGTATAGAGGCCCTCGCATCTCGTGGATGTAGCCGAGTGCAGATTTAGGAAGGGGTGACTTACCTTCCCCTCTCCAGGGTCGCCACAGCCCCTGGACCCGGAGACGTGTGTCACTGTCCCCCGAGCAGGAGTGCACTAATAAAAAGGTAAGGATGTGTGCGTACGCAGGGGTCTCCCAGGCTCTTCCAGGGCTGAGTTTGGCCTCTGGGCACTTGCTGCGTGGTGGAGTTAGCGGGGCCTGTGCTGTGGGGAAACAGTTGAGTGTTTCTTAATTCTGCGTTTTTGGGTAACAGTGTCTTCAGTTACACAGGGATCCAGCAAATCCCACCCAAGTGTCACATCCAGGAGGGGACCACGTGGGGAACCAGAGGCTCCTGCAGGCAAAAGGAAACGCTTTAAAGGCCTAAAGGTGGAAGGAAGGGGTCCCCTATTAAAAGGGAGAAGTAAGATTTTTTTTTTTACGAAAGCAATTTAAAAAAAGAATTAGAAATCTAGGGAGTTGTAGGACGATGGAAAGCATTAAGAATGGAGAAGCAGAACAGGAAGATTCATGTGCGAACCTAAGTTTGGTTTAAATCCCATGATGTGGGCAGAGGGTTTCGTGCAGCGGTCAGCTGGAAATTGTTCTCAAAAATAACCGCAGTGCGAGGGAGACTGCTTGCAGCAGGAAATGACCGAGCTCAGACAGCGAGAGCAGGGGGCGCGCGGGGCACCGCGGAGGACACAGTGACAGCCCCGGGGCCTGAGGGTAAAATAGCACGGCCGTCTGCCCGCCGGGACCGCAGTCAGGAGCGCGCCCAGGGGCAGAGCGCTGGGGGCACCGCCGGATTGCTGGGGCTTCCTTCCTCTCCGCACCGGCCTGCACCCACCCAGACCCGACTCCTCCAGATCCTGGGGGGCAGAAGGCAGACCCGCCGCAGCCCCGAAACCCGGGGGCCTCTGTTAGCCGGGAGGCCGTGTGGATTTGATGGTGCAGCTTGCGTTTCGGGGTGAACACTGCGCACCCCCAGAAGGCGAGGGGAGAGGAAATCCACGGCCGCCGCCTTGGAACTCCCCCGGCTGCACCCAGGGGTGGCTGCACCCAGGGGTGGCGAGCCACGCGGTCCTTCAGGGGCAGATCGCGGCCTGATTTAAAGGAGAGGCGCTCATTTCAGACTGAGTCTCATCACAAAGCAAAGCGCTCCGAGGCGAGGAGTCTCCTCTCCCTGGCTTTTCTTCTAGAGGAGAAACTCAGCAGAAGCGGGAGGAGGCCGAGCGGGCGGGGAGGCGCGGGGCGGAGCTCTGGGGGCCGGCGGCTCGCTCGGGCCCAGGCTCCTGCTCCGGCTCCTCCCCGCGGGGCCGCCTGCGTCTCCTGCTCGCTCCTTTGAAGTGATGCCATGTGGATGGCCCAGTATGCCGTGACGGGCTCTGTGCTTCCTTTTTTGGTTATTTGTGGGAAACAGAAATAGCAGCCAGTTTGCCTTTGAGCTATAAAGACGAGCGAATGCAATTCAGGGCCCCACTTTTTTATTCCTTGCGTGTGGTATTTATCACCTGACATTTTCACCATTCTTCCCATGAATTCATTCCTTTATCTCGTTCCTGGGGGCTCGGCCCAGGGCCTTGTGCATTCCAGGCCAGGGCTACTTTGCTTTCTCTTTTGGAAAGAGGGTTTTGCTCAGTTGTCCTGGCAGACCTCAAGCTTGAGATCTTCCTGCCTCAGCCTTCTGAGTAGCTGTGAGTCCTGGCATGCCACCACATCCAGTTCACCCCACTCTTTACTATACTGAGTAAACTTTATTTTTCTACAGGCATTTGAATCTATAACGACAATTCTACAGATGCTCACACATACTTAGAGAAAGTGTTGCGTGGGTGTCATTTGTTTATTTATTTAGGTACTGGGGATCGAACTCACAACCTCGCGCTTGCGAGGCAGGCGCTTATGCCACTGAGCTAAATCCCTGGGGTCTCACTATGCAGTTCAGGCTGGCCTTGAACTCACTTTGTATCCCAGGCTGGTCTCAAACTCACAGTGATCCTCCTGCTTCAGCCTCCCAAGTGCTGGTGTTAAAGGCATGTGCTACCATGCCTGGCAGGTGTCATTTATTTAAAAAAAAAATCAGTGTATGCTAGGTGGTGTAAGCCTGTAATCCCAGCACTCAGGTAGCTGAGGCAGGAGGAGTTCAGGTGTGTGGTGGGCCTGGCTTGCATGGTATATTCAAAGCCAGCTGGACCACACAGCCTCCAAAACAAAAGAAAACAAACAACAAAATAGGAAAAATCACCCCTGGTCTCAGGTGTCTCTCTTGGAAGTGAGAGCCTAGCTCCATGTATCCATCTGTCCATCCATCTATGCATATGTATCCCTCCATCTAGCCATTCATCTATCCATCCCTACATTTATCTGTTCATCCATATATCCATCTGTGCACCCATCGATCCATGTATGTATCTAGGCAAAGGCCCCATGGCTCTCTGAGCCCACCCATTCCCCGCAAAGGTTTTCTCGTGGGGTAAAAGACAAGATGCTCTAGTGTTACACGCATCTGTCCAGGGCAGCATAAGAAAAATGGTTTCAGCCGGGCGTGGTGGCCCATGACTTTAATCCCAGCACTTGAGAGGCTGAGGTAGGAGGAGCGTTGTGAGTTCAAGGTCCGCTTGGGCTACAATGCAAGCCCAAGGCCGGCCTGAGCTACACAGTGCGACCCTGCCTCAAAAGACTAGGGCTGGGAGTTTGGTTCAGTGGCTTAAGCGCCTGCCTGGCAGGCACAAGGTTGTGAGTTTGATCCCCGGTGCCACCAAAAAAAAAAAAAAAAAAAAGGAAAAATGGTTTCGGAGTTGGGTGGACCCAGGTTCGAATCCTGCCTGTGCCTGCGTAGCACCTTTGTCCCTTGAAGCCTAAAATCCCGACTCGTGACGTGGAAATGCTACCGTGCAGGCTGCGAAGGTGAGGACGCGGGCCTGTGAGAGCCAAGCGCAGGAACCGCCTGGACCAGCAGACGGGGGCGCAGCCCCAGGGCTCAGCGCCCTGCCCCTAGTGGCATGTGAAGGACCTCGCGCTGGCCCTGTGGGCAGCGGCCTGCGGCTGACCCCACCCGGCCGCGCACTCCTGGGAGTCAGGCTGCAGGAGGACGGCGTGTCCCAGCCCCAAGGGCCACGGGCTCCGGAGGGAAGACGCACCCCAGACCCTGCCCAGGAGGAAAGTAGTGGAGAAGCCAGGAGCCTCTTTATGTTGGCAGCGTTCTTCTTTAAAAGAACAAAAACAAAGGACAGGCATGGGACACACACTTCCCAGTCCCCGCACGCGGCGAGGCTGACCTCGGAGTGAGCTGGAGGCCAGGCTGGGGCCAAGCAGTGAGTTCAAGGGCAGGCTGCACCGCAAGATAAGACCCTCCCTCCAGACAGAAACAGACAGAAAACTTAGCACAGAGACAAAGCGCGCAGGAGTTCAGTGCAGCCCGGCGACAGCGCTCGCCTAGCACGCACAAGGCCTTGGGTTAACCCCGAAAACCCCGTGGGCGGGCGGACGGGTGGGCGGGCAGATGAATGGATAGATAGATAGATTGGTGGGTGACCAGATACATATATGGATCAATGGGTGCATAGATGGATACATGGATGAATAGATAAATGGGATGGATAGATGAATGGCTAGATGGAGGGATACATATGGATAGATGGATAGATAGATGGATACATGGACAGATAGATGGATAGATGGATGGATGGGTATATTTATATATGGATAGGTGGATAGATGGGTGGGTGGATAGATGATGGATGGATGGATGGATACGTGGCTGGGTGGATAGATATATATAGATAGATGGATAGATGGATGGGTGGATAGATGATGGATGGATGGATGGATACGTGGCTGGGTGGGTGGATAAAATTCCCTCGTTTGCTTGTCTTATCCTTCTGCTCCCTGTCTCCCAGGTCCATTAGTTATTTTTTCCCAAAGAGAATGCAAAGGAGAGTCCAGCCACACACACTCTCATGCTTGGCCAGTCTCCTCGCTTTCGTGCTCCTTGGAGCAGCACTCGAAGTGGACCGGCGGCCACGCTTCCGCTCTGCACCTGGTACTCGGGTCTGTCTTTGTCTTCCTGGTCGTCCTCTGCCGCCATTTTGCTCAGGAGGGCATCAGAGCGGTCCCTACCGTAGAGCGGTGAGAGGGGTCTGCAGCAGGAAGTCCTCCAACAGCACCAAAGTCCCCAGGTGACTTAATGCATGGTCTTCTCACGCCGCGAGAGAGAGAGAGAGGGAGACAGAGAGAGAGAGGGAGACAGGCAGACAGAGAGACACAGAGAACAAACCCTGACAGAAACAGTCCCCACCCACCCACCTTGGGTCTGTTTTTCTTTGATTCCTGTTGAACCCATCTCCGGGTCCCCAACGTGGAGGCGGGGACTTTGACTCCCCACCCCGGGGACTAAGCTGTAGGTTTGCTGAGTCCGCCCAGGAGAAGAATCTTCAAGGTGGTCGGGGGGAGGCACAGAGGGTTTGTGTTAGGTGGGGTTTTAGAAGTGAGGGCTCAGAGTAGGGTGTGGCTGAGAGGGGCGCAGGGTCGGGGTGGGGTTCTGTGCCTCGGGTGTCCTCGGGGGTGACGGCGGAGGTGTGACCCACGCAGACCACCCACCTGGCTCAGGGGCTGAGGCTCTGTGGCCTCCTTGAGGAAGAGCGGTTTCCAGATGGGAAGCCTGTCACAGCCCAGCTTCCGGCCTCGTCCTGTCTCCAGGACGGGGACCCTGGCATGTTTTTGGAGTGGATTCCCCAGCGGGGAGAAGGATTTGAGTAACTTCTGTGTCCTGAAGCTGCAGGTTTTTTTTGTTTTTTTGTTTTTTTTGGTACCAGGAATCAAACTCAGGACCTTGGGCTTGCCAGGCAGGCGCTGTGCTGCTGAGCTAAATCCCCAGCTCTGCAGTTTTTCTTTTTCTTTTTTTTTTTTTTTTTTTTTGAGGTAGGGTCGCACTACGTAGCTCAGGCCGGCCTTGCGCTCGCGTTGTAGCCCAAGTCTGCAGTTTTTCTTAAAAGTACAATTTTCTTTCTTTCTTTACTCATTCATTCGTTTGGTTGGCTTTTTTCAAGACAGCATCATGCTATGTAGTCCGGACTGACCTCAAACTTGAGTGGGTCCTCCTGCCTCAGTCTCCTGGGTGCTAGAATTATAGGGATGCACCGTAGTACAAACCAATTTTAAAACATTTTAAAAATTTTACTTTAAAAAATTGTATTTCCCCTTGCCTCCTTTTTACCTATCTTTATTTTTTTTCTATTCTACTCCAAACCCGATGGTGGGCTGGTTCTCGTTTGTCTGTCTTCCCCGCGTCCCCTGTGAGTTTCCGTCTGACTTACTTACTAGTCGCACTTTTTCCTTGCGCAGTAACAGAGGGACAGCGAGGTGCAGGGCTCTTAGGAGGGACCCTGGCGAGTGCTGACGGCGTGCGCGTGCCGTGCGTGCGGCCCGGGGTTGAACCCCGCCTTGGGTGTGGGGCACCTCTGGGGATGTCGGCTGCTTGCGTCCTTCACTCTGGTCCCGGCCAGGAGTCCCGGGTGTCCCCAGCCAATGGGTTCCCGCCCCCGTCAACGCGGCCCGACTTGAACCTCACCCGCCGTGTCCGTGCCTTTCCCCGCCTGTGTGTTCTGACCCGGATCCAGCCGGTGAGACCCACTCGCGTTGTCTCCCTTCTCAGCAGCTCCGTCCACGGCGAAGCCCCGTCTCCCGCCGGGGCCTCTCTTCCGAGAGTTGGGGTGAGGCCTGCGGGCCCCCCACCCCGGCTCGTCTCCCTGCCTGGCAACGATTCTGACTGATGGTATTATGATTATCTCCACTTCAGAGTTCAAAGGGAAACAAAAATCCACTGCTGCCCCAAACTGAAGGAAAAAAATTAGAGAAAGAGGAGGAGAGCGAGGCGGGAAGAGGAGTGGGGGGGGGGCTGTCCACGCGGATCTCGGCCAGGGGCCTCTGGGGTCCCCGTCACTGCCCAGGGCCAGGGCCAGGGCACCGCGGGCGCCGCCTGCAGAGGCCGCTCCTGGGGACGCGCCGGGCCTCGGGCCGCGGGGACTGAGACTTTCTCCGATCGCTGGAAGGAGGGCGGATCCCCGCCAGGTGCAAGTTCCCGCCATTCCCAGGCAGTTTGGTTGACTGTGAATATTTCCCACAAAATGGTTTCTTTGTGGTTTACTTGATGAAGAGCCCCGAACAGCTGAACAGATCCTGAGCGGCGAGGGGAAGAGCGGGGCGCACCTCAGGCCTGCTGCGCCCTGGTTTCACCATTTCCGCTGCCCTCTCGTGCTTTGAATCCTGATTCTGTCTCCTCCGAACCTCTGCTTTTTTGTCTTTACTCTGCTACTCGCTTTAGCTTCCTGAAGTGCAGAGTCATTAGACTTTCATCTGTTTCCCGCACCCCTTCGATCTGCCAGGTTCATAAGTCAGTTTACTTAGACACTGTCTTTTTCCTGTTTTGCAGTTGGATCATCTAGAAAACTGTTTAATTAATATATTCAGTGGTGTAATTAGCAAATTATTTGCTCAGCAGTTTGCTTTTTATTACAGACATGTTGATTGCTTTCTACCCTTAGGTTTTTTTCCCCCGGTATCGAGAATTGAACTCAGGTCCTTGGGCTTGCCAGGCGGATACTTGTGCTGCTGAGTGATATCACCATCTCTACCCTTCAGATTAAGGATAGTCTCTTTTGCTGTGTGCTCATCTGAGGAGTGTGACTTTGTTTTTAACTGTATCATTGTTTGATTATAAAGGAAAACAAATTTTGTTCTTGGTGTTGGTACCGGGGATTGAACTCATGGCCTTGCACTTGCCAGGCAGGTGCTTGTGTCAGTGAGCTAAATCCCCGGTCCCCAGGAAAACAAGTTTTGTAACGTCCTTGCTGTATGAAGTTTAAGACACTTTATTATAAATAAAATTATGTTCAGGTATGAGCCTCTTACAAGTAGTCATTTGGAGAGGCAGGTGTAGCTCATGGCTCAAGGTGTAATCCCAGCACTCTGGAGGCTGAGGCAGGAGGATTGCAGGTTCAAGGCCAGTGTGGGCTACAGACAGAGACTGTCTCAAAAAAAAAAAAAAATCATGTGGTACTACAGAAATACATCCCACGTGGTGTGGAAATGGTAACAAAAGGCTGCACAGACACAGCAGTACAGCATGCCTGTTTGAGGAAATCAACTATTCAACAAAAAAGAGTTAATCCCAAGGGGAAAAAACAAAGACTTCTCAATTTCCCATCTTTGGGTTTGGATTTTGTTTTGATATTTGGTACTAGGGATGGAACCCCCAGGACCTTTGTACTGAGTTACATCCTTGGCCTTTTTTGAGACAGAGTCTTGCTGTATCACCAAGGTGCCCAGGCTGAACTTGCCAGACTCCTGCCTCAGCCTCCCAGAGTGCCGGAATCACGGGCGTGTGGCACTCCACCTGGCTTCCATTTCTAGTTTTGTGGAACGGGTAGAAAGGTGAGGTCTGGCTTGAGTTTGCCTGTGGCAGTCCCTGTGTGCCGGGAGCAGTTGTGTTTCAAGACAGACTGGAAACTGTCAGCCAGAGTTGAGAAAAAGACAAATATTTGTGTTGAAAGGCGGTGGCCCCGGAGGAGTGGACAGCCGGCCTGGGTGGGGTTCACAGCGCCGTGCGGAGAGCCGGGTTCAGCTCCTGAGCTGTCCGGTGCCCAGGAGCAGCTCCACCTTCCGGCCTTCCTTATAAAAACAGACTTGGGGTTCCCCCAGGAGCAGCCCTGTGGGCCAGGCCGCCAACTCCGAAAGGCCGAAGTGATGGAAACCCCTGGGGCTCTGGCCGGAGTGGATTCTGAGCTTAGGTGGCAGAGGGTGACTCGCTCCTCCTCCGGGGTGGCACTGACTCAGTGGGGGGCCCGGCTCGCCTTCCTGGGGGTGGCCCAGGCAGCCGTCACCCTCAGAAGAGGACAGAGACCAGACTCGGCTCCGCAGCTGGCGGCCCTGCGGGTCAGCAAGTGGACCGCGCCCTCCTGTGTGCCCAGGGCCCAAGCTGGCCGCTGGGACTCTGTGCAGGGACCTGCCGTCCTTCCTCCTGGGGGACAGCGACCTTGGCGCCCTCGTTTTAGCTCAGAGGACAGTGGTTCGCCCCAGGATCCCCGTATTGGTTGGGTTTTTACAGATTTGAGGGATGTGGGGAGAGGACGGCACCTCAGAGGCAAAAGCCCTTGAAAATGAGCAGAGCTTTGAGAAACAAAGTCCGTAGCCTTGCCAGTTAAGAGAACGTTTGGGCCCTGGGGTTGACAGTTTTACTGCTGCGGGATCGGGGGGTCAGCAGCCCATGTCCCTGGCTGCCTCGGCCGCGGGGTCATCTTGACATCAGCGCGCTGGGAATTTGAGCTTTTCCAGCGCAGGAACCCGAGGTCCCTTTGTGGTCAGCAATTCGACCCTGACACAGCCTGGTCTCTGACGTTTTCGGCAAGTGGAAATTCAACAGAGCAAAGCTGTAGGCTGGTTCTCTGGAAGTTCGCAATTAACCGGTTATACTTCCCCATAGGAGGGTTTTGGAGGATAATTCGGCAGAGGCGGGTAAGTCACGTTACCCGGCGTTGTAACCCAGAGAGGCCAGTGGTGTTGGGGTGCGGTGCGGTGACGGGGCGTCTGCTGCCATCTCCACCCCCGCCTGAGACCTCAGCTACCCGCACGGGCGGGCTGATCCCGAACCCCTTCGAAGCCGCCGCCAGCGCTGCTCTGAGCTCTGTGACCTTTGCCCAGTGCTTTAGCGGTGGAGGGAAACAGGCTCATGGTGCACGTGCGCCCCTGTCCTTCTGTCCCTCTGTCCCTCTGTCCCGTCCCGAACCCCAGCCGTCCCCGGATGCGATCGCAGCTGCAGGAGGAGAGGCGCTGGGTCTCCCTCGCTCTGGGTGCTGACATCCTTGTCTCCTCGGAGGAATGACGTCAGTGTCCAGGAGGCGGGCAGGGGACAAAGATAAAGCAGAGATGCCGTGAGAACTGGGCCTGACCCATGGTGGAGCTGGCCAAGTATCGGTCGCACAGAAGTTTCTATTTCCTGCCTGCCGAATGTGTCTCCGACTAGATCCTGAGCGAGCCAGAGTTCGTCTTCGTTTGTACACAGTTATAATCCTGGCTTTAAAAATACCGAGTGATTTTAAACGCAGCAGCTTTGGTTTAAGTGGGTGTGGTGGTGCACACCTGTAATCCCAGCACATCGGAGGCTGAGACAGGAAGATGGCCGTGAGTTCCAGGTCAGCCTGGGCTACATAGTGAGACTCTGTCTCAAAGCAACAACAACAACAAAAATTAATAATAACAATAGCCAGGCGTGGTGGTGCACACCTGTATCCCAGCACTCAGGAGGCTGAAGCAGGAGGATCACCAGGAGTTCCAGGCCAGTCTGTGCTATAGAGTGACATCTTGTCTCAAAAACCCAAAAGTAAATAAATGAAAGTCCCTAAGCTTAGACACAGGCCACCGATTCGCCCTCCCTCTGCCGGCCCAGGGGAAGCCTCCGCTGCCCGGCCACCCTGAGCTGCTTGCTCTGTGGCCGCAGGGAAGGATCCGGTCACCCAGAACCGGCACCGTGCAGCCAGGGAGGGACCTCCGCAGTCTCTTCTCTACCTCAGTTTCCCCCACTCGGTCCTGCCGGGTATCCCTTGCCTGGCCCGCGGAGGCCGTATGATTTCCTTTTCCTTTTTTGTTTATTTATTTATGTGTGTGTGGGGTGGATTTGAGACAGGGTCTCACTTCATAGTCCAGACCCGCCTTGGACTCACTGTGTAGCCAGGCTGTGGCCTCCAATTTGAAGTGATCCTCCTGCCTCAGCCTCGGAGCTGGGCTTCCAGGCCTGCGCCGCCGCGCCTGGGTTTCTGTGTGATTTTCCGAATTAAACACTCTGCCCTTTCTTGGGGAGGTCGCACCCTCTCACAAAGTCGCTGGTACACAGAGCGCGTATGCAGCCGTGGAGGGCGTTTGAGCATCGCCGGCCACTGTGACGCCCACGCGGCCGTGTCTGTGACTCCCGAGTGCACCGACTGACTATCCGGCCCCGCCCGGGACTGCAGGGTCTGAAGTCGCCGTGACAACCCCTCCACTCCCGCCGGAGCCACCCGGAAAGCCCGCCTGCGCCTTCTGGGCTTTGATCTCCGTGTACACTCACTGTTGACACAGGGCTGTGGTCCTGTTGTTTTCGCAGGCTCATCTGCTGTCCAAATGTCATGTTTTTAATTACTTTTAAAAAAGAAGTCCGATAGTTCTGTCCCATCTTAATAAGCCCGCCTCTCCTCGAGACTTTGCCTGATAAATGCCCTTGGGAAGCGGGGTCGGCGGTGGGGAACCCGCCGTCTGGGCGCCCTGCCGTCCCTCCAAGAAAGAAGCTTGCTTTCTCGCCATACATTCTTCCTAACTTTAAAAAAAAAAAGTATTCAGCAGCAAACACTGAGAAGCCAGGACAGGCGCACAGTCTGGGAGGCCGGTTCCTGGGAAAGGAGGGCCCGGGTGAAGGAAGAGGAGGCGAGGAGAGGACAGGCGCGGCCCCTGGCCCGTCTCCGGCTCCCCGGGGTGAAGGTGACTGCCTGGGCGACTGTGGGAAGGACTGACTTCCGCGTGGAGCTCGCGATGAAAAGCAGAGAAACCCACACTGCCCGCGACCCAGGCCGGGCAT
Source organism: Dasyprocta punctata (assembly GCA_004363535.1). Classification (NCBI taxonomy): domain Eukaryota; kingdom Metazoa; phylum Chordata; class Mammalia; order Rodentia; family Dasyproctidae; genus Dasyprocta; species Dasyprocta punctata. The sequence goes on along the minus strand of RJWM01022962.1, from coordinate 6,775 downwards.
CAGGCAGGCTCTCCTCGGCGTCTCCTCCGCCCGGGCACCAGCGGGTCACCTCCGGCCTGTGCCTTGGGCTCCACACGGTGAAATCCCGGGGACGTCGGAGAGCAGCAGAGGTGGCGAGGTGGCGAGGGTGACCACCAGGGCCTGGCGCCGCCGGCCGCCATGAGAGCCTGCTGGAGCTGTGGCCGACACGGAGAGCTATTCCTGCAAACACTTTGTCTGGAACGGACTGAAGTTCCTGATCCCAGCCAGCAAAATCCACCGAGAGCCCTGACGTGAGATCTGCAAGCTAGTGGAGCACAGCCTCCGCCAGGACCCTAGCTAACCCCCACCCCCACCCCCGTGGATTGAGAATCAAGGGTCCTGAGCACACTGTGTGCAGGGTCTACCGTACAGCGCCACGCTGTATCTCTGGCCCCAGTAACTACTTTTGTTTTGTGTTGTTTGTTTTGTGAGACAGGGTTCTTACATGTAGTCAGATTGGCCTTGAACTCAAGGTGATCCTCCTGCCTCAGCCTCCCCAGTGCTGGGATCACAGGCCTGCCACCATGCCCAGCCTCCGATGTCTTTAAAGGCGTATTTGGAATTGGAAATCACTTGCCCTGTGGTTGTGAAGGCTTCGATTTCTGTGGTGTGTGCTCCAGGCTGCTCCTGACGTTTAGAAGCATCTGCTGATCTAGCTGTGACCTGGAGGAGGAAGAGGAGTCGTTTTCTTCAGAGCCTGGGGCAGCTCAGAGGCAGAGTGCTTGCCCAGCATGCCTGAGGCCAGGGTCTGACCCCCAGCCCCACAGCAAACCGGGAAAAGCCAGACCCACTGGGAAGCAGCCCCGGGTCGGGCCGCTGTCCGGGTGGAGGGGAGGGAGGCGTGGGGCTGGGCTCTCAGGAAGGAGTCGTGCCCCGTGGGCCTGGCCGTCCAGAGCTGTGCCTGTGCCTGTGGCTGGGGGTGACTGGGAGTGGCTGAGTTGCGACGTGCCCGAGATGAGAGCCCTGCTCGGCCCTGGAGGCAGACGCTGCAGGACGGGTTTCCCGAGCTGTGCTGGGGTGGGCTGGCCGTGGTGGTCCTCTCACAGACGGTGCCCCCCAGCCAGTGTACTGGGGTTTCTTGGTTGCCCTGGTAACAGTTCTGGTTGCAGTTCCGGTTGCTCCCGTCTCTTAGACACGGCGGGTCACTGTGATACACATTGTGTAAGCCAGTCCCCGATGGACAAGCTATTCCGCCCCTGTACTTCCTGCTTGCTTATCTCATGTAATCCGTGGACCACCAGAGATCGGGGCCAATACTCTGCCCTGATCAGTGTCTCTCCACATAAATGAACCTGCCTCCAGATCCTGGGGGTCATCTCTGTGTTTCTGCTCGCTGTTGTGGTACAGGAGAGCTCGAGGGGGCAGGGGGAATCCAGAGAATTCTGCAGTCAATTCTCGGTGTATTCCCAGAATAATTCCTTCTAAGGAATCCAGTGATCGCGTCATCATGCCTAGGAACATGGCTAGGTGCCTTATGGATCTTTTCCTGTGAACTCTATAAACACAGTTAGGTGAGGAGTATTTTGCAGATTAAAAAAAAAAGGAAGGACCACAGTGAAATGCCTTCCCCTAAGTAGTAAACGGTGGCGCTGGGATTGGAACTCAGGTCCACACACCGTTCTCCCTGCGTTCCTTCACCCGCTGCTGTTCTGCCTATTGTACAGTTTTCAAAACGGGGAAGTAAAGTTTACTGTTTAACGTCAGACTTTCCCACAGCCTCACAAGTGCTCCAAGGGTTCCATGGGCCCAGTGAAGTGAAGGTCCAGCCACGGTCCAAGGACAGGGCCCAAACTGTCCCCCTCGCCAGCCCTCCGGGCGTGACAGTGACTGCCTGAGAGAGGGTGCTTGCGGGAAGCTCCAGGTGTGGAAGGGAAATTGTGGCAGAGGCAATGAGAGACTTGCAAACAAAAAAGTCTCAAGCTTGGACCCCAGAGAAGTCTGGGCTTGAGGACGTCAGTGGGGCCCACTGGGGTGACTTCCCGCGTGACTTCCCCACGTGCCTGGGTCCCGTGGCAGTGACCAGAGGCGGGGCGGGAGAGGCCGAGAGACAGGCGTGTGTCACAGGGACGTGGACAAGGCCCCCGTGCGCAGAGTTGGAGATCACCGCGCCCTGTCCGGGGCGGCCCCGCCAGGTCACCCCGCATCCGTCGGTTTTGACTGTTACACTACCCATGGTAGGATTTCCCCCCAAGTCTGATTTGCTCTTTTTTTTTTTTTTTCCAGTCCTGGGGGTTGAACCCAGGCCTCTGAGCTACATCCCCAGTCCTTTAAGTGTTTTTTTTGTTTGTTTGTCTTTTTGAGACAGGGTCTCACTATGCATTTCAGGCTGGCCCTGAACTCACTTTGTAGCCCAGGCTGGTCTCCAACTCACAATGATCCTCCTGTCTCAGCCTCCCGAGTACTGGGATTACAGGTGTGCACCACCATGCCTGGCTTAAGTGTAAACTATAATATTTAAATATTAATACTTCTACAATAAGGTTAGTTTGGAATTACTTTACAGCTTAGGTCTTTTAAGAATATAGAACCACTCTATTCACCACCATTCATTCCAACCTTACACTCTAGTGTTACATAAATAATCATATACAGTATTCTTTTTCTAAATGTTTTATAAAAATATTCACTGTCTTGGTTTTATTTATTTATTTAAGACAAGGTCTCACCCAATAGCCCAGAGTGGCCTTGAACTCGCAACCTCCCTTCCTCAGCCTCCAGAATAGCTAGGCACACAGGCATGCACTCCCGTTCCTGGATATTTGCTACATTCTTTTTTTTTTTTTTTTTGCGGTACTGGGGATTGAACTCACAACCTCGCGCCTGCCAGGGCAGGCGCTTAAGCCACTGAGCCAAACTCCCAGCCCTGGTTTTTTTTTGAAGCAGGGTCGCACTGTGTAGCTCAGGCCGGCCTTGTGCTCGCGTTGTAGCCCAGGCCGGCCTCGAACTCACAACGCTCCGCCTACCTCAGCCTCCCGAGTGCTGGGATTAAAGGCGTGCGCCACCACGCCCGGCTTTGCTACATTCTTGTTCTAGAAGTATAGATGTTGGGGGCTTGGTTTGTGTGTCTTAGTAAGCGGTCATATGAGCCCAAATACTCACAGCGAGTCCAGGAACCAGTGTTCTCCACTTGGAGCCCTCCGGAGAGTAGCTTTTACCTTTTCTCTGTCATTTAAGTTCCAGGCGACCTGTTAACTGCTGAATGCTGTAGCTTTCGAACAGAAATCTGTCCCTGAGAAGAAAGCATGTTTAGCTTTATGCAGTCGCTGATTTTCATCTTCCCCCACCAGGTGCCGAGTTTTAAGCCCCGGCACCCTCGTACTGAGCCCTGGCCTTCCCACCCGGACCCTAGTGTTGTGGGGCAAAGGGTCCGTGCTATCTGAGACCTTTGCTATGTCCTTTTCCTTCCCAGCGAGTCTCTTCATGACGACATTGTGAGTGTGTTTGAAATATCGCAGGATTATTTCATCAGAATAGAGATGTTTTGGATATTTGTTAAGAAAACCAAAACAACTGAGCATGGTAGTGCGTGCCTGCCATCTTGGCACTTGGGAGGCTGAGGCAGGAGGATCACTGAGAGTTTGAGGCCCAACCTGGGCTACATAGTGAGTTCAAGGCCAGCCTGGTCTACAGAGTGAGATCCTGTCTCAAAAAACAAAACACAAGAGTAAAAATCCAACCAACCAAACTAAGACACCAACCAAACTAAGACACAGGCGTGCCCCGCCCCCTGCTTCCTTCTGCCTGTCCTCTCCCCACAGGGATGTAAATCGGGGGACACTAGAGCAGGGGCCCAGCTTAGAAAACAGCATCCCCACTGCCTGACATTCTGACCGAGCAGGGTGGAGCGGCAGGGCGAGTCCAGCTGTCCACCTCCTGCCCGCCCTGCATGGGCAGGCCGTGTCCCCGGCGCCCGTCAGATGTGGCGGCTTATCTGCTGGGCGGAGGGAAGCGTAAACACTGCTCCCAGGCTGGCGGCCTTGAGAGCTTCCCGACACGGCACAGGGGGATCCAGGCTGAGCGCGCGGGTGGCGGCGCCTTCTCATTCGCCGGTTATATAAAGCAGGGCACCCTCACCACCGCGTCACCCCGGTCCTGGCCCCCACGTCGAGCACGGCCAGGGACGGGAGTTGGACCCGGGGAGTCCCTGCTGCGGTGAGACCTCCACCCTCCCAGACCCCTCAGTGGACAGCAGCGAAGCGGAGGACATCTCAGTGGTGATGGACTTAGCCATTTATTTATTTATTTATTTATTTATTTATTTATTGTCGTTTCTCACCTTGAACTCACTTTGTGGCCCAGGCTGGTTTCCAACTCGTGGCAATCTTCCTGCCTCAGCCTCCCAAGGGCTGGGAGGATAGGCGTGTGCCACCACACCTGACTGAATTTAACTAAATTTTTATAAGGAAAATGCCCTGGTGAGCTGGGGGTGCAGCTCAGTTTGATCCCCAGCACTGCAAAAGGAAAAAAATTATCCGTAGATGAGTTCTTCATTGAAATATGCATCTGGGCTTTACAGCCGGCAGGTCACAGCCGGTGCTGACACGACTGGGTCGTCTCTGAGGTCTCCGTCTCTTGACAACTTCAGGCCTTTCCCAAACGGGCCCCGCCCTTGCTCTCCTAATTTTTTTGTTTTTGTTTTGTGTTTTTGAGACAGGATCTGACATGTAGCCTAGACTGGCCTTGAATTTGAGACGATTCTCCTGCCTCAGCCTCCCAAGTGCTGGGATCACAGGCGTACACCACCACACTTGGGTTTGCTTTCCTAATCTTGAGAAGTTTAAAGGTTTCTTGTGTTCTGTCCTGCCCTCCCATGTCCTCTCCATAGAGATAGCCATTTTAGGATCAGAAACACTAACATTTATCAAATTTCCCTTAGGATAAGAAGGCTTCCATTGGGCATGGTGGTGTGCGCCTATGATTCCAGCACTCTGGAGGCTGAGGCAGGAGGATCATCATGTTTGAGGCCAGCCTCGGCTAAGCAGTGAGTCCAAGGCCAGCATGAAACACATAGTGAGACCTTGACTCTTACAGACAAACAAAAACAAAAACAAAAAGAAGGAAAGAAAAGAAGGCCTCAGCGAGGCTCAGGCACCTGACTCCGCAGGCGGTGAGCCCCGTCCTTTGTGGACGCCCTGACCTCCACGAGGGCTGCGCTCCCACCTGTCTCTTCCTTCTGGCTGGCTTCCTTCCTGAAGCTTTGAGATCAGAGAGCCATGAACGCAACTCTAGACACGTAAGAGAGAATGCAAGTACTCTTCTTGGTTCCAGGTCTGTGTTACTAATCTATATACCTCTTAAAAAGAAACAAAACTTTCTTAATTCCATGGAAATGAAAGGAGAAGTGATTTCTTTTAAAAAGCAAAGCCACGGGGCTGGGGATATATCCCAGCGGCACAGTGACTGCTTGGCAAGGGCAAGGTCCCGAGTTCGATTTCTGGTACCAGAACAAACGAACAAAAAGCAAGCCACATCTCCAGATTTTGGGGTCAGTGTCAGAGCTCACTCTGACACAGTGCAGTCCCCGGCACGGGCCACCTGCGAAGTATCCGTGCCAGGTGGATAAAGAGGGAGGATGGAGGAAATCCCATCTGTGGCTCAGAATTTCCCCGAGCACATTCTCACCGGGGAATGTTCTTTATAGAGTGACTCATCGGTAGCCCAGGCCCACAAGGCCCGCGCGTTTTATTGGCAGGAGAACTGGTAAACCTTGGGAGCCGGGAGACACAGCTTCTCTCCTCCCTGTCCCTGACTGTTCTCTCCCGGCTTCTCCGAGTTTCCTGGGCTCCAGCAGGTGCACAATGAGCCTGGCCTTGGAATCGCCCTTTGCGGTAGTGTTTTCTGGGAGGGGACGGGTTCTGCCACGGAAGAGCTGGTCCGAGGCAGCAGCTCCGTAAGCAGTAATGTGCCAGTTCTAAGCCACCAACTCGACTCCACTTAAAAAGGAGTGGAGGGCCAGGGATTTAGCTCAGTGGCGTAAGCGCCTGCCTGGCAAGTTCGAGGTTGTGAGTTTGATCCCCGGTACCAAAATATAATAAAATAAAATAAAATAAATAAAAAATAGGAGTGGACACTGAGACGAGGGTTAAATAATGCCACACGTACACGATTGCCTGGGACCTGGGCTGGAGGTGGGGCGGAGCACCCCCAGGCATTTCTAACCCCCAACACACCAGCAGAGAAGCTGAGGCTGGACAGAGGCGTCTGAGGATCTGCCGGTTCCGACTCCCTGGGGTGTTTGGTTAACCCCAGGTCCTACTGCACCCAGCGACCAGGGCGAGGGTCTCCAAATACACAGCGTGGCAAGGTTTCCTGCAGAGAAGGGACTGCTGTCAAAACCAGACTTTGCAGCCCTCAGAATGAGCCAGACATGGTAGTGCATGCCTGGGAGGCTGAGGCAGGAAGATTCCTTGCTCATTCAAGGCCAGCCTGAAGTACAGAGTGAGACCTTGTCTCACCCAACCAAACAGTAACAAGGAAACGGTCTGGCGCGTGCTGGTCATGTGCGCCACCACTGAGCGAGCGCCCTCGGCCGCCGAATCCTTTGGGGCCAGTGGACTCTGGGAGGGAAGGTCAGCATAACCAAGTGGTGAGAGCCTGGACTGTGACGCTTGTTGTAATTATTAAATCGTTACCACCGCCTTAGTGGGGTCACTTTCCATCGATCACTGTGCGAGGCAGCGTCCGTTCAGGCCTGCATCCCGGGCAGTGTTCCCATGGGTCCCCACCCATGGGTCCCCACCGCTCTGCGGCCGGC